>JAJOOD010041088.1:0-17770 GCA_029582525.1 Solanum tacnaense | reverse complement strand
AACACCCAAGGAGGCCAACTATAACGGCACAAATGCGTATTAGTTGGCAACAACCTCTATATCTCCATAAGATAGACAAAGTCTAGATACACTTAACCCTCTCAAATCTCTCGTATGGGATTTCATCGGGTATGTTGCTATTATACAAAGTTATGATATATTTTTCAAGTGATGTGAATCTTGCTCCTCCTTTTAGTTTTGTTGAGTAGGTTTCAATGATTATTTTCATAATTGTTTAATCTAGTGCGACTTACTTCTGATTTAAAACTGACTAACAATTCAAACGATAACCTAACCTCTAATGGCTAATAATCAATAATGAATATCGTAATAATTCTCTAACAACATATCTACAAATCGATAAGCCGTATCGAACTATATCCCTAATCCAATAGACCCTTAATATTGTATTTATAACCACACAAATATTATTGATGACTATATATGATTATCGCTATGCAAGTAACTTTTTTTTAACTGATTAACTAAACATATTAAAATCTCTATCAATAAATAATTTTTTATGGAGCCCATAGAATTCAATTTGACATGTGAAAATAGAGGGTGCAAACTAGATCCAAACTTTCTTAACCATATGATTAAACTATAATTGCATATCATATTGTTAAAACAAAAAAACATAGTACTAAAGTACCATTTATTTAATTTGATTAATTAATTTTTATAATATAGAATTTTTTTATTTACAAATAACTGCAAATTCCCTCCACCTATATATCCGAACCAAATTCCCTCTCTTTCTTCTTCTTCTTCTTCTTCCCTTTCTCTCTCTTCCCGCTATTTTCTTTTTCCCTTTTCCCAATTTCAGATCTCATCTTCTTCATCTTTTTCCACTCAATTCTCCTTTTTTCCCATCAATTCCCACTTTTTTGCCAAACCCCATATGCCTAAAACTTCAAGAATCGAAAAGGGCTTTCAATTTCATCAATTTTACCTCTTATTTTGTCACTGAAAACAAAAAAGATAGACTTTTTTGGGAATTTTGGGAGTTTTTAGCAGGTGGGGTTGTTCAAGAACGAAGATTTTAGCAGATCATGAAACCCCAACAGCAGCAGCAGCAGCAGCAGCAACAATCTTTGAAGCGTCAGCTTCAGTTTTCGTCGATTAAACCGGTGTTTGGTGACTACCACCGGTTTTCCACAGAACCAGTTGATTGTTCCTCTCAAGAACCCCCTGGAATTGTTGTGAAGACTCCGGTGAGCTTTTTTTACTGTTATTTAGTGTCTTACTGATGTAATATATGTGTGTGGTGTAAATTGAACAGTGTTGTGTAAAAATTGCTGTTGGAGTTTGGGTATTAATGGTGAAATTGGATTTATTGATTGCTGGTTAAGATGTTTGACTGGAAAATTTGAGGTTTTGTGTTGTTTAAGTGAAGCTTTTGAGGTGGGTTTGACTTGAATTGTAGTTTTACTGTTAAGGCTCTTGTGAGCTCTCCAATTGTGTAATGCTATGCTGTGTATCTTTCTGTGATGTAGTTTGCTTTATTGTTGAATGACAGTGGTAGAAATGGATCAAGGAACTGGTTGTGTTAAATGTTGTTGAATTTTGGATATCGAGACTAGTGAGCTTTCTTTGTGATTCTTTAGTGCCTTACTGATGCAATATAGGTGTGTTTATGGGATACATGAACAGTTTTATGTATAATCTGTTGTTGGCGTCTGGATATTAAATGGTGAAAGTTGCTTTATTGATCGTTGGTTAAGATTTTCGACTGGAAAAATTGAGGATAAGTGAAGTTTTGAGGTGGCTTTGACTGGAATTCTTGCTTTACAATTCAGGCTCTTGTAAGCTCTCCATTTTCCTTAATGCTATGCTGTATGTCTTTCTGTGATGTAGTTTACTTTATTGTTGAGTGCCAGTGGTATAAAATGGATCAAGGAACTGGTTGTGTTAAATGTGCTGTTGAATTTTGGATGTATAGTGGTCATAGTAGCTTTATTGAGCTCAACTTGTTTCTCCAATCGGAAAAGCATTTGAGAAATGTTTCAAAGGGACTATGCGTAAGTATCTGAGAAATGTTTCAGATGTAGCACACTATTTATTAGGTTTTATAGGACATATTCTTTTTGATACGAGTCTCTAGAACCTTGATCTAGTGGAAGATTTGGTAGTATTTAATCTACCACCAAACTTAAGGAAGACTAATTTATCGGGCATATTCTCTAATTTAATTTTTCTCTTTCCTTTTATTGGTTTTGGGGAATGTTTAAACCAATGAACTTATGGTCTCATTACATCCTCGCACTGAGCAGCTATTTGATGGTTGTTTCATCTGTTTTTTCCATAACAATACATCCGTCTTCAGCTATCCAAGCTATGAACTGTTAGTATGACCATCAGTGTGACTAATTTTCACTTATTATTCAAAGTGTTGATAGTATGTGATTAATTTGCCATTGTTCATGCGAAATACTTGTTAATTTAAAATGAAACTTGCACTTAGCCTATGCTAATTTAAAGGAGATGCATGCGGTTGACAAGTTCACATTTATATATCAATTTCATTTTCAGACACAATTTAGGTTAAATTTTTAAAATAATTTGCTGACAGAGCTTGGGGTACTCAATTGTCTTTTTCAGCCACTGAAGCGGAAGAGTGCAGCAGCAAATTATGGACAGGGGGTTGGTGACCGGAATCCAGCTTCTGGATATGCTAATGTCAACAGTCCCATACAGACACCAGTATCTGGAAAAAATGCACAGAAAGTTCCTAGGACTTCAAAGGCCAGATCTACTCCTCAAGCTGTTACCTCCAATGTTGGTGAGGATTTTTGAGAAAAATGTTTCATTCAAAATGTTATACTTCATGTACTTTCAATGGAGCATTCAGTATAGCAATCTTACTTCTGCAAGCCAGTAAATTGTAGATTATCTGCTGCTGCTTCTTTTCATACCCTTCTCTCTCTCAATCCTTATCTTTGTTGTTCACTTTTTCTGAGACAAATCTTATTTATATAAGCAGAGAATTACTAGTTCTAACTTTTGCTTATTGAATTTACAGGATCCCCTTCAGGCAATAATGTTACTCCTGTTGGTCCTTGTCGATATGATAGCTCCCTGGGTAAATTAAAACTTTGATGACATAATTGTTGATTTGTCCTTTAATCTATTATTTCTCTAATGCCTGAGTTGTTCTAAAGTGTTACATATTTGTGGTTTATTGGATACTTCTCTGGCAATTACCTGTTAAATGGAAGAGCTATATACTAAACTAGTACTTATAACAGCATCTCTTGATTTCCATTCAGGTCTTCTAACGAAGAAGTTCATCAATCTAATTAAACATGCAGAAGACGGTATGCTTGATCTAAATAAAGCTGCTGATACATTAGAGGTGAAGTTCAATTTATTCAAACAATGCAGAAGACAGTATTCTGAATCTTGATGCTACTATGCCTGATGAGGTCTTACCAGTTTAGGTGGTTATTTCTTATAACAGGTGCAGAAAAGGCGTATATATGACATCACAAATGTCCTGGAAGGCATTGGGCTGATAGAAAAGAAACTCAAGAACAGGATCCAATGGAAGTATGGGCGGAGATACTCATCCAATTTGAATAAATTGCTCAGTTGTTTATTATCAATATTTATAATGCGATTCGGGATAATTCAGAGAAAACATAAGTTAAAATATGATTTTAAACATTATTATGTAGGGGTCAAGGTGTCTCGAAACCAGGAGAAGCTGACGAGAGTGTTGCAAGTTTACAGGTAAGGACCATTACTCCAACGCCTGTTGTATTTCTTAATGTTTTTTAGTTTACACATTTGTCCTCTAAAAGTGAAGTAACTTGAGCAAAAGGGGCTCGGACTGATGAAAAGATCCTCTATTTTTTCACAAAACAACAGTTTTAAGCATTCCAATGCTCTTAATTTTAACCTGTGCCGCCTCTGCTGAAGGCTGCTAACATGCATTGACCTGCTAGTAACATCTTTAATGGTATTCTCTTATCGGGAGTTTGCACTCTTGCAGGCAGAAGTGGAAAAGTTGACGGTTGAAGAGCATAGATTAGATGACCAGATAAGGTAACTTCTTAACTTGTAATACAAAAATCCAACAGTGCTTTGCTTCATCTCTGACCTTACATTGTGTTATTGTTCGCTTCTTTCAGAGAAATGCAGGAAAGTTTAAGGGACCTGAGTGAAGATGAAAATAATCAAAGGTAGCATCTTTGGCTTAAATATGATTAACATTCTGCTCATGCGATTTTTGATGGATTTAGCTGCTCACCATTTTCTTCTTCATTCTTAAATACTGATATCCTGAAAATTTCTTTTCAAAGATGGCTTTTCGTCACTGAAGATGATATCAAGAGCTTACCTTGTTTCCAGGTAATATTTTAACCCTCCTTCCAATTTTTCCATTCCCTTTCTTTCTAAATGCAACCTTCAATAATTGACCGCTTAGTCTAAAAATTGATTGGTTCGATCAGAATGAAACATTGATAGCAATTAAAGCTCCACATGGTACCACTTTAGAAGTTCCAGACCCTGACGAGGTAACCTATATCTCCTTATTACAGAAAAAATATTGTTCCATTTCTTGCCCTTTCACTTCCACATATCTTAGCATGTCCTTCTTGCCTCTAATAGGCTGTTGATTATCCACAAAGGAGATACAGAATAGTGTTACGGAGCACGATGGGCCCCATTGATGTTTACCTAGTCAGGTATTTGCTGCTTCTTAGCACAATATGAATCCAGGATGGAGAGAAGGGGAGGGGTGCTTCTAATCTTTTTACATTATATGGGGTATAATGGATATATTTCAATCTTTGAAACTAGAGTTGTTGTGTTTTATTTAGTCAATTTGAGGAGAAGTTTGAGGAGGTAAATGCTGTTGAGGCACCCCCAAGTGTGCCTTCAACGTCTGGTCTGAATGAGAATGCAACTGCAACATTGGCTACTGAGGAGAATGAAGAAGTTGATATTGGCATGGAGGGAAAAGAAAATCAAAATGTGCGCTCAGAAGTTGGTACTTCACAGGACTTTATGACTGGAATCATGAAGATTGTTCCAGATGTTGATGTAAGTTACTGTTTACGAGCATTGCATTAACCTCTCGTTACAAGCATTACATTAACTGTTCATGGGCATTATTAAATAATTGCAATGCTATTGAATGCCGGGCAAAAGTAAGAAAGTACGACCCATAAAGCATTTGCATTTTGCCATTCCTTGAAGAATAGATGTTTCAGACACGATCATATTTATTATGATAAAATTTAGGATTTGAATAACTATGGTTTTCAGTTTCTAATTATTTTCAATCTTTCAGAACGAAGCAGATTACTGGCTTTTGTCAGATGCAGATGTTAGCATCACTGACATGTGGAGGACAGAATGTATCCTTCTGAAATCTGTTTTCTGTTATTATCAAAAGGATTTAACTTTATATATATTGATTCTAACACTATCGATGTATTATGGACGGTTACATGTAGTTACCTTTTTAGGCAACCTGTTTTGTGCATCGAAGTTGAACTTTTATTGAAATTACTTCTCTGAATGTAACATCCTTAACTCGGAAATAGCTGCTATTGACTGGAACGAGTTGGATGTAATTCAAGAAGATTATTCAATCGCTAATGTCAGTACCCCAAGAGCCCAAACTCCACCACCCGCCACAACTGAAGTACCTTCTGCTGCTAACACTTCCGGGTGCTAAATGGTATTTGCTGGTGCTTGTATGGATGCTCTGGTTTAGTTTTCTAAAAGATGAATGCTCGCTCCATCTGCACGATGATGCTTGTATTATTGGTTGAACAAAAGCTTCTACATTAGATTCAATCCCCTGTACAGCCATTTGAACTCTATAAAGGAAAGAACAAGTGCATCCAGGGCTGTTGCATTTGAGGCTCAAGATATTGCAAGACTTGAGCCGGTTGTTCATTGTACAGTTTAGATATACTTAGATTGCACTTGTAATAGCAACAGTCGGTAGGTTAAGCTGTCGATATCTTGCCTCGTGTATCGTATAACTCATTGCTTTCTATGATCTTAGCTCTAACAATATAATTAGGTTGATTTAGCCTAGATTATTCTCATACTTTGGACAAGTTTTATTTAGTTGCTGCAGTTCTTTTTACATTTGAATGTGTCTGGAGTTTGCTTTTCTGCTATTCAAGTTCTCAAATTGCATCTATTGAGAAAGGGGGACTTGGAGCAATAGTAAACTGTTGAGTCGTGGAATCAACCATTGATGCTTGCTTTTATCTTACTGCCTGCACCACACCCCCTTGGGGTGCAGAACTTTCCCAATCCTAGCACGAACGTGAGATACTTTGTGGACTGAGGCTAAATTGAGAAGAACAATAGAACATCGATGAAAACCTGTATTTCCAGTTATATACTGAGCTAAATCTTGCACTTATCAACAGTGTTGTTATACTTGGCTATAACAATCAAATACTAGTAAGATAATTAACCTGTAGTATTTACTAACACACATATTACATCTGCAGCAAAATTGTGTTCAAAATCAACCTAGTTTTACTTCTCTTTATCAACTTTCTTTCCAATCCAACTAGCAACAATTGGTGTTAAAGCAACAGTAGGGGGAAATCTAATAGGTGATGCAGCTTTGTGAGCAGCATAAGCCAATGCAAAAGTTCCCACTTTCTCACCAGTCTCATCAGTAGAAATTCCCACCTGCAAAATATATATATGAGTTCCTATAGTCAAAATGCTTGCAATATTAGGACTGAGATGAGTTTAAATGGAGCAATATGGACGACGAGAATTCATACTAGCCAATTCTAACTTGTTTGAGATTGAGACGTAGTAATAGCAGTTGTAACATGCCAACCTACGCTTTACATCGAATTCATGCATCTCCTCATCAGTACACGATAAATTACTCAACTATGAAAAAGTCAGTCAACTATGTGCTTTTCTCTCAGAAAGTCACTCAACTATGGAGATTTTAATTAAAAAATCAAAGTTGAGTGACTTTCTGAGAAAAAAATCTCATAGTTGAGTGACCATTTGAGATATTATCTCAATTTTCATTGACTGCCAGACTATATTACTCGGACTCTTCAAATTTGTTGCGCACTACTTTTGGGAATCCAAAATGCACCCGACAACAGCTTTGAAGAGGCCGAGCAGCATAGACAACCATGCCACACCTTAAAGGTGTAAGAAGACATTCTTTTGGAGGATCCAACATGAACCAGCCAACATTTATGAAGAATCCGAGCAGCATAGCTGCCAGGCCACACACCTTGGAGGTGCAAGAACACATTATATCTCTTTCCTCCTTTTCTACTAATTCATTCAAACAAAACTTAATAGCAAGTTTGTGTTGGAAAAAGTGTACCTTTTGTAGCAAGGATTGAACATCAACACCAGAATTGATGAGAGCATAACAGAGACCAAATGATATCAATGAGAGAGTAATGGAAGTTGCTAAATAAGCTCCTCCATATTTTGCCAAAAGCTCTTTTGCTTGATCCCCTTTTGATTTCTTATCCTTGTTCTCTTCATCTCCTTCCTCTTTTGAGCTAAATATCTGAAATCATTTAATATATTAACAATAAATGCATGATACGTGTTTGCACACTTAATCAACCACAATTAATTAACATATTTTTCACCTCTTTGTTTCACTTAACCATAGTAATTTTAATATGGTTTGATTATTAATCCCTATGTTCCTAATTATTTGTTCACTTTTGAATTGACACACTTATTAAAAAAATAATTAATAAAAACTTAATATTTTCAAGAAGTTAAACATTTTCCAAAGTAATTAATTGAGGATATAATAGGTAAAAAAAAATTGTTCTTTCTTGATTTATCAAAATGAACAAGTAATTAGGGACAACTAAAAAAAGAAAAAATAAACAAGTAATTCGGGACTGATGGAGTATCAATTAATAGGATAAAATAATAAACTCACTATATCAATTATTATTTTTCTTAATAGGTATCTCAAATCAAAATTTGACGAGTAAATCCGAACAGAAAAGAAGAGTACCTTCCATAGGCCAGCTTCTAGACCAAATTTCTTTGTGATTTCCTCAGCAGACTTAACTTCTTCTGTTGTTTTCTCCTTCAATGCTCTAATTTTAAACTTTTTATTGGAATTTGAGGTACCTGAATTTAGTACCTTGTTTGGTTTTCTTAAATTTGGAAAAACAGGAAATAAAGAACAAAGAGCAATTTTACTGTGCTGAGAAGAAATTTGCAAAGCAGAAGCCATCTTTTTTTGAGTTTATCCAAACGTGGCGTTAGTTCTCTTCTTCTTTTAGGAGTGGACTCAAATGGAGAGTTCAACCAAAAAAAATCAGATGGAGAGAAAGACAAGTTTCATTATTTCTAGCCTTTCTTTGTTTTAACAAATGAAAAAATGGAGATATTCTATATTCCTTACTATTGGGCTTCCTACTTCTTTTTTGGGCCTAGTCCAATCATACATTTATTTTTATTTTTTTTAAAAAGATTTTTTCTGTGTTAGGTACCCACGTTGGAGCCTGACTAAAATCTGAATTCATGCCGACTCCGTACCCCCAAGAAGCTACTCGAACTCGAGATCTCTGATTAAGGATGAAGGAGTACTTACCACTCCATTGCAATCTTTGTTGCTCCAATCATATACTCTACTAAAAATTAAGAAAAATTATGTGACGTGGCAAATATTTAATTGTATTTATGATAAATAGTTATAATCTTAAAAGATTATGAACAATAGCTATGTTTTGGGTTATGTAGTAAATACTCAACTAATACAATGATTGTAGCTAATTATAATTGTGTTTGTAATTACCCTTTTAAACTACCGTTATTTATGAAATTTTCTCAAATAATCAGGTGGGATAGCCAGTTTTTGGGTTTCTCATGAGTTTTTAGCCAACATTTGAAAAGTAAATGAAAATAGTCGCACTTTAATGGAAAAGTAAAATTTAAACAAAAGTATCCTTACTTAAAACATGAAATGACGTATATAGATTTAAATTCCGTTAATTATTTCTTGATTTTATATTTATAAATGTTTAAACCTCATAATTATAATTTTTTTATTTTGAAACTCTAAAAAATTTTAAACCTCTTTTTTGTATAAATATTTAAACTTTATGAATAGTAAGTTATACATTCATTATTATAACTTACTACTCAATTTTAAATAATTTATTTTTCATAATTATCAGTGGACCTGATAATTTGAATTGTTTTTTTTTTCTTTTAATGAATATCAAACATTGCTTAGTAATGAAGGGAACTACATTTTGCTATTTTCTTGAAGTGAAAAATTTTAGAGTGACTAAATTACTCTATATAAAAAATTTCTCCCCTTTTATTTTATACAAATTAAATGACTAAATTGATTGCAATTTGGAAGACAACTTAGCTCTAAATTGATGCATTACTTGAAATTGAAAATGAGAACTAATCTAAAAATTTCCTTAAGCAGAAGTAAATTAACTATTAAGAAAGCAAACAAAATCGTGAAAATATACCACTAAAGATGGTAGTGAAATTGCAAGTACTATTTAATTTTTAATTAGAGGTCTCGAGTTTGAACCGTGAGTATATAGTCATCTTTATTAAGAGAATTTATCTCTCAAAGTGAAACTTTTTTATGCGAATTCAGATTAATCAAACTTCAAAACAGATGTTGAATATCAAGTGAAAAGAAAAGACAACCTTGAAAACATAGCTATTGTTCCTGTTAGCAAAATTTTGGTAATAGGTAAAGCTCATTCACCAACTAATTAATGATATACGAACGTGAAAATGTAGATAAATGTTTTTTTTGAAGAAAAAAATTAATGTTTATAAGTAAGTATAAAAATATTATCTCAAGAGCAATTATATATAATCGAATAAAATACTATAAGGATGGAATAAGATGAAGTACGAGTTTGGAGATAGCAAAAGTGGGATGAGATGGAGTGAGAGTTAGGGGATAGCGATGGAAGATGAGATACTAAACTTTAAACTTAAAAGGTCACTTATCGGAAAAAAATTCACTACCTCAATTATGTAAATCATTTTTCTCATTTTTTTTAAAAAAAAATTTGTTTTAAAAAGATCCAACATAATTTAACAAACCGAACATACAAAAAATATTTCCCCTCACCTAACACTCCCCTATTCTCATTATATATATTTTTCCTATAAAAAATGCACATTTCGATAGAATAATAAAAATACCTATCAGTGGGCTCTTCAAATCATGTATTACTTGTAATTTACTTCACTCTTCATATTTTTCATTTTATACTAAGATATTTATTTATATATAACGTTTATCGGTTACTTTTTGATGATATCTTTTTTAAAAAATCCAATTTCGAATAATTTAAGGACACAATTGAATATTTTTTTTATTTTGTTTTGAAGCAACTATATGTTGAAAGGGTTTTTTTCTTTGAGTTACTTGACTAATTAATTAAAGGATATTTTCAGCTAGTTAACTAATAATGAGACTTATATTTTGTCAAAAAATATAAGAATAAAATTGACCTATTTCAAATAGTTCAGATAATTTTTAGCCCTTTTCCCGGTTCACAAATAACCACATCTTAATCCCTATAATAAAAAAAAACAATCAATCATTGTCTTAAATTTTTTATAATAATATTAAATTTTTAAATATTGGATAGTTGAAACTTGCGTGTGGAATCAAATACCATTTACATATCCAATCTTTAAAAAAAAATTGTGTTCGTAATTACTCTTTGGTATTTGCGTACACACTTACTTTTCAAGGTTGACTCGTTAAAAATGTTAAAATTACTTTTCTTAAATTAAATGTATATCAAAATTGACTTTATTTCATATAAGATAAAAATAAAGCATGCATTAGGTAGGCATAAATACCGGAAAATCGAAAAATCGAACTGAATCAAACTATTTCGGTTCTTCGGTTCAGAGTTCGGTGTAAGGGTCCCGAAACTACGGTGCGCCGAAGAACCGAAGTTTTATTAAATAAATTTAAAAATATTTAAATTATATTATTTAATAATACTTATATATTTTGACTCAAAATATTTACCTGGCCCATTTCAATTTTTAAATTTTGGAGTCTAAACAAAACAATAAAGGGCACACTTTATCATTTACACTTCAAAACAGTAAAGGGCACCCAGCCTAAACAAAACTATTTTGATGTTGTTACTTTTTATTGTTAGACAGTTAGTTGTTACTTTGAAGTTTGAAGTGTGAAGTGAATAACAATTGTTACTTTATCATATTTTCTCTTTATTTTTATTCACATCGAAAAACCGATTTAAAAACATCGAACTAAATCGAACCGAAGTAGAAAAAAACGAACCAAATCAATCTAGTTTGGTTTGAAATATGGTGCACACTTTTCTAAAACCGAATACCGAAAAATCGAACCGAAGAACCGAACGTCCACCCCTATGCATACATTCAATTTTTTCCAACCTTTATTTATAAAATCACATTAAAATAAGTTATTATCGTAAGCACTTTAATATTTATCGAGAGTATAAATAAGCTTAGCTAGATATGTATTTTCCATCTTTCCTTTAAAGAGTCAACTACCTAGCTCTACACAATTATTATGCACGTCTCTCTTACTTGTTATCTACGGCAAATTAATTGGATAATCTAATAAAATAAATTGACACAAATTTATTAAAAATATTTTAAGTTCTACACACGGTTTTAATTTGTTTGATTTGTATGTTGGGGTTATAATTTATAGTATGAAGATTTAATTTAATTATAATAAAATTATTTAGTAAAATATATTTTGTCCAAATAACCTCTTCTTTTTAAAGTTGAGAATCTATCCAAAATAAAATATATAAATGTGATGTATATTATATAGAATCAATTAAAAAGAAAATAATAATAACAACAAATAATATGATAACTAAAAAAATAACAGGTAGTATTAAAATTCTTGAAAATTCAAACAAAATTTTATACTTTTAAGTTATTTTTTCACATCATCAAATCCCACTCTTCATCCATATCCTTAGACAAAACGTAAAAGAAAGAGACCAGAAAAAAAAAAGCAAAAAAAATCCTCAATAGAATCTCTTTTTTCCTCCCATATGGATCAAATAAATAAATGAAAATGACCAATATACAAAATCTTATAAGGGTATAATATAATAGATGAAAATGACCAATATACAAAATCTTATAAGGGTACAATATTATGTATTCTTACTCTTATGTTACACTAGAAAGACAGTTTTCTAAAAAACTCTTTATTCAAAGAAAACCAAAATTGAACATCAATAATAATAACATACGTAGTGTAATTCGATATAAAAAGAATAAAATATAAAAAAATAATCTAATTACACAATTTATTTTACAATATTCTTTAAAATTTCCTCCCATTTGAAAAAATTACAAAAATCCACTCTCTCCTATTTACGGATACATCACTTTACGCGATGTATCGGTCATATACATCACTTTATGCAATGTATAGGGACGTACGCTATGTACCGATGTGTTGAGTGATGTATCCCAAACGAGGACGTTTTGGGATGTATAAATTGTATTTTGTGTAAAATTTGGAAAAGACCAGATATTAGATGTAATTAACTCTTAGCACTAAGTGTTTTGTGTAAAATTTTCCAAAATATACACAAATCTTATCTCCATCTTTTTGGTCAATTATTATTAAACAGTCAAAACAATATTTTCTTTGACCATTAATGTTTTCTAAATATTTATAATATTAATTAATTTGACCAAATAAAAATTGAAACATTATATCACAAGTTAACTCATTTATTTCCTTCTATATAACACCTTATTTTTCTTCTTCTTCAAAATGTGTTCAAAAATGTCTTCAAAAAACAAAAAAAAATGGAATTGCATTACTTCCAATGGAACAGCAGGCTGTGGTTGCAGCAAGCCCAAATTATCAGAAATTATTCAGCCCAAACCCAAGCCCAGGCCCAAACCCGAGCCCAATTCTCACTCATCTTCAATCTCTAATTCAGATTCACCATCTCCGACGATTTTGCCGGCGAAGATCGTCGGAAGTGTGGCCGTAGTAAAGGATTCCGATGATCCGTTTGGGGATTTCCGGCAATCGATGTTGCAGATGATAACGGAGAAGGAGATTTACTCCTACGATGATTTGAATGAGCTTTTGAATTGTTTTTTACAGCTGAATTCGCCTTCTCATCATGATATTATTGTTCAAGCTTTCATGGAGATCTGGAATAATGGGAAAAATTGTTTCCAAAGAGGATCCTAATTAACTTTTTTTTTCCTTTTTTTTGGGGTGAATTCTCGTTCAATTGCTCGAATTCTTCAAAATTGTTAGATAGTAACATGTTGGGATCGGAGAATTTGATATGACTTATGAGTAATATATATAGAAAAATTACTGAAATACATGTCTTATATTTCTCTTATTTCCAATACCCTTTCTATTTCTAAAATCCCTTATTTATTTAATGTATTTGAACTACATATTAATATATTCGAGCTAGTATTTAATGTATTCGAGCTAGTTTTTAATGTATTCGAATTACATATTGTGTATCCGAGCTATATATTATGTATCTGGTTTATGTTATAATGTATCCGAGATACTCTTTAATGTATCCGAGCTACATATTATATATTTGATTTGTGTTACTTTTTAAGGGATTAATGTAATTACAAATTAAAGAGGGATAAATTGTAATTTCATATTAAAACTATGTGATTCCTAAAATTTACCCATTATATTAGTCGGATTCTTTAAAAATGTCATAATTATGTATGAATTTCCGAAAATATAGTATTGAATAATTATTATACTTTAAAATTTATGACCTTAATATTAAAAATATGAGTAACTTATAAACTATATCTTGTTTTTTTTTTTGGTTTGATAAATCTTTAATTATGCTGAACTTTTATATGTTTTCTTTTCTCTAAAAAAAGAAGAAGCTATATTGAAAAACCAAATAAAATTGTATCAAACAGAGTATATATCTAATTTTCCTAATATTTTGAGGTAAATAAATAATATATTATCGGTCCATTCGATTTTATGTGTTATTGATTTGATTTTTGATTTTAAATACGCTATATCAATAACCAAATTAATAAGATGTTTTTACTAGTTTTTGGCCCTTAACGATTCGGTGTTTGGTTTAACCAATAAGAAAATGCGCATAAAATAATTATATGACTTCTCTAATAATTTGGCGCGACAAGAAAATAATATAACTTTACGGAATGTTCATAAAATATAAACAATACTAACTAACATGAAACGAATTATTCAAGTGCACCACAAATAAAAGAACTAGAACAATACTCCCTTCGTCCACTTTTATTTGTCATGTTGTGTTTTTCGAAAGTTAATTTGACTAATTTTCAAAGTTAAATTAGATTATATCAATTCAATATTTAAATAAAAAAATTCGACATTCAAAAACTATACGAAAAGTACTACAAATTACAATTTTTTACATATCGATATGATGAAAAAATACATAGTAAAATGTTAGTCAAAGTTCTTATAGTTTGACTATAAAAAAGGAAACTGTGAGAATTAAAAGTGGACAGGGGAATAATGTGAATTGAAGGCTAAATGACAAATGTAGTAACTAATAATGTATTGATATTAAAATAGTATATTACTATTGTCTTAATGAGTTTCGGTTTACCAATAACCCAATATAAAAAATTTAATATCAAACTTATAACTCAATAATATTTTTTTATAAAATCATAAAAACATTAACTTAATAACTCAATAATATTTTTTTGATTGATTAATTGATCGATTTGATTTTTATACACTCCGAATCTCCGATATACCAATCATCTTTTGTTTAAATTTAAAAAGAATTTATCTTTTTTATATATATGGTGTACATTTGTTGTGAAGACTGTGGTCCTAATTTTTTTAATTAATAGTAGTAGTTGTGTGTCTAAGTTTCATAATTTATTTCTTCACTTATTTTGCTGTTATGTTTCATTTTCATATGCATCATATTCCTTCTTAATTGTCACTTACATTAACCATGAAAAAATGTGGGACATAGGGTTTAATTCCTTTTTATCCATAAAAGGGTGTGTTTGTTAGGAATTTTTTTTAAAATAAAATAAACTTAGAAAGTAAATAAGTAAAATATTACTTTTAGAATATTTATATATAGTATATCAAAATATTATATTGGTGAGATAGGTGGCGAGTGAGGTTCGTCGTTCGAGCCTTGTGGATTGATGAGTAGATAATGAATTTGAAATGACATTTATAGAACTTGTTTAGGTACTCCTATTAGAAAAAAATATTTTTCTTTTTTTTAAGGAACTTGTTATCTTATCGAACAAAATCAAAACATCAAGCGCTCTTCTTGAATGCATATTATAAAAAGAAAACATTTATACTATCTTTTGTTTTTTTTTACTCGACACAAATTTTAAGAAAGTATTTATTAGGGATTTGTTTAACTAATTATCCTTATTAATATCATGCTTTGGATACAAATTTTAAATGCTAATACTTTATATAGTGTTATTAAATTATAAGGGTAATATTGAAAGAAACTAACGAATCTCTCTAAATCGCTAAAATAAACAAGTAAATAAGAAAAATCTACTTTAAGTAAAAAATGCCAATTAAACTAAAACAAAGTGAGTAAAAATTAACAACGTGAAGGTATTTTTTTCAAGTAAAATGGAAAATCTATTTATAATGCTAGTTATAAATGTAGCTAAACAACCTCGGTTCAATTTTGCAAAATGTGGCCTAAATTGTAGTATCGCGATTACGACTGGCTCTACATGATTGAGAATTTAGGTCTGAAGGTCTCCTTCGCAATAGGTCTCGTAATGACCAGTAAACGTTATTTCTATCTTTCTTTTCGTAGACCGATGTGCAATACTGGGCTTCTCCATGACCACAAAATCTTGGACTTTTCCTATGGAGCCTCTCAAGCCCAAATCTCATACTCCTAGAAGCTGAAAAGCCCATTTCCTAAGGGACAAATGCTTCATATTAAATGTGGCTCTATATATTTATAGGGCTTATTAATCGATACTTACAAACTCACCACAATCTTTAACTGAGTATCTATCCGAGATCTCTGATTAAAAATAGTAATTTTGTTCGTAGTATAGTATTTTATTTGTAAATACTAAGTTAGGAAATTTACAGGTTTTTCATTGCGAAAGCAAATCTCTTTTCATCAATTATGATTCGATAGAAATTCTCACAAAATGGATAAATTCCTTAGTTTCCACCTAACCTTAGTTATTGTTTATTTCCCACAAGAAAAGATAGAAAAATAATCTGATCTTTCTACACCCATAATAATATATTCTTAGAAAATCGATTAGAGTTTAAGTGAAATGTTAATTACTAATCTATTTAACATTTTTTTTATCAGTGGTCCCGACCAAATAACATTCTACAACAAATAGAAAACAGTTTACCTTCAAAGTGATCTTTCGATATAAATTCAAATCAATCAAATTTCAAATCGAATAATATTATGTTTGAAGGGGAAATATTTTGATGATGCCTCATTTATCAAAATGAAATATTCTAAACTCCAATGTAATAACGTGGGAATCCCCGTGTTTCCTTGTTAACCTTATCTCTAATAATAATATTCCAAAGTCCAAAAACGAGTATCTCGATACTTCAATAAAATGCTCTTTTCGTTTCAATTTATTTGACATAATTCGAAATATGAGGATCAAACTAATTAATGTTCTCTATGAATCCAAATATAGAGTTTATATATTTATAAACTACGATGAAATAATATAATATACGTCACAAATAGTTAATAATTTAAAATGTTTTCTAAAATTTATCCTTAAAGCCAAATGATAATTAACACAAATAAATTGAAACGAAGCACTATATTTTACCTTATGCATTGGCTAAACCAATAGAGATGTCACCCTCGTCGCTATAGACTATAGTGCATGTCATTATCAATCCAATTTGTTCATGTGAGTATCATGGAATTTTAACTACATATCTACGTTTCAATTAGTGTTTATGTCAAATCATATTAATAAATATAATTATTTATCTGATATATAAGCACACCTTCTATACGACTAGATTATCTCATGATTTTATTATAAATTTAATTTCAATTTCTTATACTATCATATTATTAAAAGATAATTTATATAATATGTTTTTTTTAAAAGTAAAAAATTATTTTAAAATAAGCTAAAATATTGAATACCACGATAGTGAAATTTGATCTAATTACTTAAAACATTTAAATTAACAATATATATAACTTAAACTCGGAAACTTATTGTGTGGTGTGAAAAGGAAAGACAAATCAAGCCACCAACAACTACTTGCACCATTCTCAACTACTCAAAGAAAGTTGAAGTCTCCCAAACCATTACTTTGTTAACAATAATTTTTAGTTCCTTGACCTGTTCTACTTGGAGTTGACTGATAATTACTCGCTTAGTTTTAAATTATTTATCGTGCTTCTCTCTTATATGCTTTTTAAATAAATATGAATTAAGATTTTTTTTTACTTTATTTTATTTATGTCTTTGGAAATAGTTTCAAATTTCAACGAACAAATATATTAAGTGATTTCTTCCAATTTGTTCTAACTTTGGTTGACAGAGTTATATGAAATTTGTTGTTGACGGAAGGTAATATGTATCTCCTGAAATTAATCGAGGTGTGTGTAAACTGACACGGACATTACGGGTGTGTTTGGTATGAAGGAAAACATTTTCCGGAAAATGTTTTCCAATTTTCTCATGTTTGGTTGGGTTAAATGTTTTGGAAAATGTTTTCCAAATC
>JAJOOD010041087.1:0-16939 GCA_029582525.1 Solanum tacnaense | reverse complement strand
AGACGATTTTCGAATAATCATAAAATATACTAATTATATACATAATTATATAAAACATATATATTATCTAAAAATTATGAAAAGTGACAAAACTATTTAAAAATCTTGCAAACTATATTATTATTTTTTGGAAATTTTATAAAATTAATTATTTTAAATCGTTTGAAATTGGAGAAGCTCGAAATGATTAATTTATATTGTGGAGGGTCAAAATTGGGTGTCAACACCTACAAGAGTTTGAAACCATTTGTTATGGCATGTGGCAGATCACATGTATATTTTAAGTTGAGTCAATCAAGTAAATAGTATTTTTAAGACTGTCAATAGTTCGAGATGAATCTAATAATTCACGCTAAGTTCAACGGTGTATTTAATACTTTTCTCTTGATAAAAATAATTTACTCTTACCTATCATTTTTAAGGCTTAGGACCAAAACGATACACTTCTCATATATATCAGAGATTATTTTTAATCTAAGGAGTAAATATCTTAAGACCAAAATAATTCATCCTTTGTACATTAAGGACTATTTTCACCATGTTCTTATTTATATGGGCGATGTACATATGATTGAGAAAGACAAAAACATGATGAAAGTTCTACTTGTAATCTTTTACAAACTTGTTATTAGTTTATGTTATCATATACATGATTTTCATTTTTACACCTAAAAAATCTTCATTTTTATACCTACAAAATCTGAAAAGATCAAAAAAATAAATGAAAAAATTGAAGTGCCCATAAAAGATTGATCATTTTCTCAAGAATGTGAAGGTTTTTTGAGAAATAAGCATTGAACAATTGTTAGAACAAAGTTAATTTTCAGATTAAATTTATAATAAGGAGGTTTTTTGAGAAATAAGCATGAACAGTTGTTAGAACAAGTTAATTTTCAGATTAAATTTATAATAAGGAGTCTTTTTGAGCATGAGCAATTGTTAGGACAAGTTAATTTTCAAACTAAATTTATAATAAGGATTTCAAGCTTCAAGGGACTAAAAGCAAAAGACAGCTTAAAATTAACTGATGTTATGATAAAAGATAAATTCAATAAACAAAACTTTCAGACTTGAATTGTAGGGGTCACTCAAAGAAGAGAACCCCTCCAAAAATGAGCGTATGCCACTATGGGCAGAGCGCACACGGTATTCTTTAGTAAAAGGCGAAAGAATAGTTCGCTTTGTGCTCACTGCGTGGCTGCGTGAGTTTTACACTGCCCTTGTACTGACATTTTATATTTTTAACAGAAGTCACGGTTTACTCTCCCCTTAACGATGTGGGAATCGCCTGACACTTTTCCTCAGCCGTCTTATTAACTTTGTTGGCATCTAAGTGTAGGCTCTTCACCATTGGAAAAATGATACAGAGAGCTAGCTGATTTTATTTTAATTAATCACAGAGTGTCTCTACTAATATCTTGAGTGTTTAAATGAAATTTATCGTCAAATTTTGGACTGTCAATGTAAACCACATTGTATAAACAGACAAGTTAAAATCTTTTTTGTTCTTTGCCAGATTGAGAAGTTGGACAAAATTTACAATTTAATTAGAAGGGATCATAGGATAATGATAAATCCATCCTGGGCACACGTGTCACCACTCAAATGGGACTCCAAATCTCTAGAAATATATCCAGTTTCCAACGTGTCATGTTCAAATCCATGCAAAAAAAGATTCAAACAAAACCATAACATATACACAATCACATCATTTTCTGAACCACAGCTAATTTCCTAGTCTGAAACAGAGCCCAATAATGGCGTCTATGGCAACTCTTACTGCAGTGCAGCCCACCAATAGTGTCAAGGGCCTAGCCGGAAGCTCCATTGCTGGAACTAAACTAAATGTTAGATCATCTCGCCTCAATTTGAAGCAATCTAAATTCAGGTAAGGTACTGGATGGCCGATATCTCGGATTTTAGTAGTCTCTTTGATCAAGCTTTCAATATCTGCTTATTAATTTTAGAAAGTCTTATTTTTTCCAGAAGTTCTTTTAGAGATTAGCAATTTGTGTTTGACGAATCAACTTGCAAAGCAATTTGTCAATGTTAGAGCAACAATAGTATTTAACAAAGGTTTCAAAAGACTTTTGGGGGAAGAAACTATATTTTTGTTCTGAAAAACAACTTCTACTACTCCTCAAAAAGTATTTATTTTTTTCTAAAAGTTTGGTCAAATAACTCAATGCTCTGACATAAGCACATTTTTTACAAACTATGCACATGTATAAAAAAAAAGTTGCACACATAAAATAAAATAACACTCATTTTTGAAGCCACAGACTCTAAATTATGAATTCGCCTCTGTTTTTGAACAGGGTAGTTTTTTGTCTGTCAAACATGCACTTAATTAGTTTGGTTAGTGGTAAAGTCTAAAGATTGAATTAGTTTTTTTTAATAACCGTGGTGTCCATCCAGCTTATGTGCACCTCTATTTATTCCATCGAGCACCTGTTGGCTGTTACCTCCCATCAGCATGGTTTATATGAGGGTGTTAAGAAATGTTATTATATTCATCTGAGCTTTCGAAGATAGAAATTAAAGATGAGTTATGGTCTTGTAAGAATTATTTTTGTTGCTTCGACTGATTATGATAAACTTGTGTAGGGCTGGTGCTGTGGTTGCAAAATATGGTGACAAGAGTGTATACTTTGACTTGGAGGATTTGGGCAACACAACTGGTCAGTGGGACTTGTATGGATCAGATGCACCTTCACCCTACAACTCCCTTCAGGTATTATTTGTCTCTCTCCCCTTAGAAAGCATCCCACATTTCTTTATTGCAAAAATGCTTCATATTAACTTGCCATGCCAGAATGAAAGCCTTGACTTAACTGGTAAAGTAGTTGTCATGTGACAGGAGGTCACGGGTTCAACAGTAGACCCTAGTGGTCCGGCCCTTCCTCAAACTCCGCGCAAAGCGTTAGTGCACCGAGCTCCCCATTTTTTCGTCTACTTGCCATGCCTGTGTTAAATAGTTGTATTTGTGTATGTTGGCTCCTCATTTACTAGCTAGTTGCAGTATCGATTATTCGCCAGAACATTACGGAGTTATAACTGTCTTTTTCCTATTATTTTGTATTTGGTAGAGCAAGTTCTTTGAGACATTTGCTGCTCCTTTCACAAAGAGAGGTCTGTTGCTCAAGTTCTTGATATTGGGAGGTGGCTCAACTCTTGCTTACTTCAGTTCAACTGCATCAGGGGATATCCTACCAATCAAGAAAGGCCCCCAACTTCCACCAAAGCTCGGTCCACGTGGCAAGATCTAATTGCTTCCCAATCCAAAATTTCTTTACCTTCATTTTGTAATTGATGTATCATCTTCATCTATATAACAGCTTGTAAGTGTACATTGAAGCTTACCTCAGACCTCTGTTACAACAAGATAAATCTTCTGGAAAGTTTGAAGCATTGCTTTCTAAGTTTGTAGCTTATGATATTTTATCATCTTCGCTCGGATGTATTCTTGTTGGTTCATCATGCCTTTGTGATATTGTAAACAATACTCTGGAAAAGAACATGAAAGGTAGACTGATAAAGGAATGGTAGTGTTTAACTGTATGGACACCAAATCTCTCTTACATACTTCCTTTCCAATAAATCTAAAGACCAAAGGCCTTACAAACTAACATAGTACTATTTGCATAAAATAAAAAATTCACTTTGTTTTTGCAACAAGGTGACATCTTGTACACAGTAAATCACTTCAAAAGAAGTGCCACAGACCAAATAGGTCTACTAAATTTTCCCCTACTTACAAAAGGAATGGCTTAGTTGAATCCTAAATGGGTGAGATCCATCTCAATATGTACATTTGAGGACGAGCTTTCAGACTTCCGTGAATTCTGATGGCAGTCCTCGTGAGGTAAACTAAAATTCTGCAGTGCCAATCAATTAGTGACGTGCAGTTGGACTTCTACACATACCTAAGTTCTCTAGGTAAGAAAACCTCTTGTTGGTGACTATGCTAGCAGGGTTGCATTTAATCTTCGCGTTAATATCTTTATAAGTTGGGCCCTCCTTCAAATCTTTCTTTGTGTTGTTGTCTTCTTGATCAGGTGTCCAACCGATGAAGTCTAAAAGTGTCAATGAAGCTCCATTCTCAGCAGAGTTAAGCTTTCCTACTTCTTCTTTATCTGATAATGGTCTCTTTACTTCTCCATTGGAAGGATTTTGGGCAATAGCATCTGCTTGGAGAACATCTTCAATTCGTGACATGATTGTGAATGCCCTGCTTTCTATTATTCTTGAATAGCTTTCTAAAATAGCTTGCCCCACATCCTGCAAAATCAAGTAAAATCTTGTTCCATTAATTCATGTCATATTCTCTAGAAGTTGAATCACCTAATAGAAGCAAAGAAAACAAGTCTATATTCTCTAGAATATGAAATTGGAAGTAAATCAAAATGTGCATGCTTCGTACTTTGTTGTATTGGATTTTACTAATGTCTAGTTTTGACTGAGGAATTCCAGGGAACCGCTGCTTAAGAATTAACAAGATGACTTCTGCTCTTTCTTCAAACATTTCTCTCTTCTCAAAGCTAATAGTTGAACCCCAGGATGATTTCCCATCTTTAGCATTCATCTTTCTTTTCCAAATAACTACAGAAGCCTCAATCCTGTCCTTGAGGTCTAAAATTTTATGTTCTGAAGACATGTCCATAGTTGTGAAGAAGTAATCTGGATCAAAGTATTCATCGGTGATGCTTTTGTAGATCGAATCTCCTAGGCTTGCTCTCCCATTCTAAACATA
This sequence comes from Solanum tacnaense, assembly GCA_029582525.1. Lineage (NCBI taxonomy): Eukaryota > Viridiplantae > Streptophyta > Magnoliopsida > Solanales > Solanaceae > Solanum > Solanum tacnaense. Next base: position 12,186 of record JAJOOD010041087.1, on the reverse strand, counting down.
GTAAAAGGGAAATGTTAACACACAAGATCACAAGCTTGAAGTAAGTTAAAAGTGAGATTCATGATTTTTTAGACCTTAGGTAGGGATTCTATATAACTTTCTGGGATCTCCATTTCTGACAAGACTTGAGCATTTATAGCCATGGACGCTTTATGAACTTGGATTACTGAATCCTTCTGAAATTGCAGCCATTTCCTCATTGGACCAGACAAGCCGTTAGGAGGAACCTTAGGAGTAGGTATCCACCATTTGTCATCTTTCCTGCTGTTTGTTTCTTCCTGTGATTCATACGAGAACTCACTTTGATCGTTAAGGCCATCTAAGCAATCCTGTTGGTCATTAATCCAGGCATAAACACCAATCAGGACAATTGAGATCACTTCGGAAAACAAAAACAAAAAAAAACTTCATATCTCTTACAATAAGCATTGCATCTAGCTTCCGTAGAGCTGGAATGTTCATTTGAAGATCAGATCGCTGCTTTGTTACCATAACCTGATAGAGAAATTAAATGAACGTATGATCGATCACTCTTGTTGTACGGTAGATATATGAAATATGCAACAAAGAGTTCGAAGGAGAGAGAGGTAGAGGTACCTCCATGTTTGTTCCAGCTTTTGATACTTGTCTACAAGGAACAAATTCAACAATGTGATCTGTGACAGATAAAAGCCAACCAATTTCTTTTCTCCATTTTTCTTTTCTCTCAGCTGGCATTGGCTCTAATCTTTTCATCTCTCCGAAAACAGAAGCTGCACATATCATACATTGATAAGAAAAGTTGACTTCTCCGATTAGTAACAGATCAACAAGTTTTAGTTATACACTGATGATTACCTGCTAGATTTGTGATTGCATTTGACAAAGCCAGCGCAGATGAGACACCCTTTCCTCCACCAGACATATCCTCACCAAGGAGCAACTTTGAAAACTTTTCCTTCATCAACTCCATATCTAAATAGGACCAAAAGAGTCAGTGTTTCAGCAATGTGGTAAATGCCAGTGGCGGAGCCAGGGATTCAAAAAAAAAAAAACATCCTATGTCGGGGATTCATCAACTTACATATACGCGGAAAAAATCATTTTTGCCCTATTAATATACATATTACAATATAATTTGAACCCCTTGCGCCCCTCTGCTTCCGCCCCTGAATGCATAAAACATGCAAACCACATCTTTTGACTACAATAGATCAAGATCCTATATATCAATTCATTTACTAGGTACTTTTCAGTTTTCACCCAAAAGATGAAAAATTTCTGAATAATTACCCCTAAAGGAGAAATGGAACATATTTTTTAGCTTTGGACAGATAACCTTAATTAATGCTTTAGACATGTTCAATCATTTAAAACCCTCAAGCATAGCACAATTTTTCTTTTCAAAAGTAAAGCATTAAAGGTGACAGCAATGGTGGAACTAGGGTCTCCTCTTTTATCGAAAACTACACTCCATACGTAATTATTTTTTTATGTATTTATGTTAGATGTTGAATCCGTTTGGCTTCTTCATACATGTATTTCTTTGTATTTTGAATACCCTTAGTGAAAATCTTGACATTGTCACACGGTAACAGAAAGGAAATATTGAAAATATAGATCTTTATGAAAATTAGTTATTATCAGAGACATCAGGGCTTTAACAATTGACTAAAGTTTTGTGTTTCATGGAGAATGAACAAAATCAAGAATCCATCCACACACACACACAATTATTTTTTTTGTGAATTTTCTAAAAAAGGGAAGAAAATGACTTACCTGAACGAGGGCTAGTGACCGTTGAATCGTTGGCCAAACGTGACTTGCATCCAGCCATTGAATTATTGTTCGTTTCAAGAATCATGTTTCACACATTCTATAAAAATGTATCTTAGAAAATGGAACTAATGACCATATGACAAGAAAGTTAATGAAATGGGGGTTTGTTTGTGAGGTGAAAAAGAAAGAAAATTTGTGAAGAAAAAGGTTGTGTTTCTGCAGGTACAGAGAGAAAGGGATAGAAGCAAAGTGTTTTGTTGATGGATAATTGTGGAGAGGATGTTTTGGTGTTTAATTCTTAGTTTAAGTGAATGGTTGGAAGAACGTGGTGTGCATGTTTGTTTTGAAGAATGATAGAAACAGGATGTAATGTCACTGGCCTCTTGCTTTGACTAATTATACAAATGCAATTATGTGTTTGTGTAATTGCGTTTGTACATTTGTTTGCTTGCCATTAGCTGGTTGTTATAAGACAATGAATGAGTCTGTTTTGCTTTTGAAGTCAGGCCACCCAACTTAATTAAAAGGTGATCAAGATAAGTTCAAATCAAACGTGTGCAAAAATTCCTCCTAAAATGTTCCTTAGTCGCTAGGAGGAGACTTTAGTAAAAATGATTTTATTTATTTATGTTTGCTTAGTGAACGCAAAGTATCACTCCAGGGTGGTAGGGATGGGGAGTTGGGGACATGGGGTTACGGTGTTGAAGGGTGAAAAGGAGACGATCAGTGTGAATTGTCATTTATAAAACTTATTTTTCTTACTTTCTTTAGAAGAAATTATTTTATTCATTTTAAGGAATTAGTTTTCTTAGCCAACCAAATACGAAAAAATTGGAACGAATCATATAATGCTATGGAGGTTATTTCTTTATTTTCTAGGTTATGATATCCGGTAATCGTACTCAGAACTTTAGCTATAATGTGAATTAGTTATCCCATTCAGTCATGATTTCTCTATTTACTTGTTAATCAATTAATTATGTGTGATCCTAAACTAGTTGAGATTGATTATGATTTATGACTTCTAATGAGGATCATCTATTTTCATTAAGAGGATTCGTACTCACATAAGCATGTTTTGTGGTTGACTATATAAAGATTAAAATTATTTTCTTCTTTTTTCTTTTTAAACTTCATAAATTACATAGAAAAAAGAAGAGTTATTTATCATTAAATTTACGCGGTTCAGTTGGTATGTTGTATCTCTCAAGGTGGCCTGAGGAATATTTCATTTTTACAAGGTAGAGGTAAATGTCATGGCCTGGCCGATACCCCTTTGCTACTGCGACTTCTTTCATTTAACAGTTTTACAAGACTATTGAGCTTCTAGATGCCTTACAATGAAGAAGCCCTGGTCCCTTCTTCAACCCAGTTCGGTGCACTCAACACCAACTAGCAAGATTGTGCATTTCTAACATCAAATGTAGAAATTATTTACTCGCACCATGAGGGAAATATAGACATTTTTCACTGAAAGATTCCAGTCGAATCATCTGAAAAAAAGAAGTCATTTGGTGAATAACTCAAATCACACTGTAGCCTAAAGTTAGTTCAGTTCACCTACAACTCCAAAAACACACATCGCTGTAACTTCATTTTCTGGAAAACAAGAAAACTTCCAAGAATAAAGGATCAGAGAGAAATTTCTTTTATCATGAGAATAATTTCCAATACTATGTATTCAATGTAGATCCCTTCCGCGCAATATGCCAGACTGTTTTTCTTTTCATTGTTTCAGTAACCAAGAAACGCAAGACATCTGAATTCATACTACAAGCTGAACTAATCATCTATGCAAACATTTAACTGGTAAGATCACCATACTAAGACCCAAATCAGGTTAAATTAGAATAAAAGAACAGCACATTGGGCGTCATTATTCATACAGCAACAGATTTAAAATAAGCAAGTTGAACAACCTCAAGGTAACACTAAAATAAATGGAATCATTTCATACAGCAACAGATTCAAAATGAGCAATTTGAACAACCACAAGGTAACATAAAAACTAGACAGGCAGATCAGATCCAATAAGTTATGGAAGTCTCAAGATCCCTTCTTTATAAAAATGCCAAGTTGGAATACATACTTTGAAAATTTTAAGCACATTAATCTTTCAAAGGGCAATAAAACCTAAGATAGAAGGTCCCAAAATTTTACTTGCTCTAAATCTTGAAATATCAAAATGAAGCTACCAATAGCCTCTCAAGTAACTGTCTAAAGGCCTCAAGCAGAAGCTACTCCCTTCTTCCTTGGAGCTGCTTCAGTACCTGGAAGAACAAGAGTTTAAAGTTTATTATTTATCTCATACTAGTTAGTACCAGATATTTTTGATCATCAATTGGCAATGTCTAAACAAACTTAGTCAAGCTAAACAAAGGAACAATCACACTGAATTATAGATGTGCATCTTTCAAGCTCAACTAAATGCATACTCAACCTAAAACACCAATAAGCATTGGCTAAGTATGACATAAAATAATTTTCGGGAAAAATATTGTGTGAAAACAGTTTTATCTTGAAAATTAACTTACTAGAACTATTTTAAGCATTTGGTTCTGGTTTCTTGGAACTAATTATAGACACTTGGGGGTTGTTTGATAGCTGGTTTGGAGGTTAGTTATACATATATTAAATCTTGCATAAGTAATAGTACGTTTGGTAACTGGTTAGTAGGTAAGGTTTTCATGTTTAAAACTAATATGATGTTAGTTTCAAATTTATAAATCCACATAACAAATATATGCACAAGTTATGAAGGAATCTATGTATTATATTATGCAAGATAGAAGGCGTAATAAGTAATACATAACTAAATACCTATATAAAATAACACATAAATTCCTTCATAACTCTAACCAACTACCCAACTTCCCCTTAGTTTTCTATAGAACAAGGGTGCAATATGCAACATCATTCAAGGTAAAAGGGTAGTCACAGCATGTACTATAATGCAGGGTACCTCACTCATACAAAGTGGAAGACAATGTACAACAATAGCATTTATTACTCTCATCAATCCCTGGTTATGTGACACTCTTTTCTTTCTATAAAGGAAACAAATTGACAACTTTCTATCTTTAAAAACAAACTATCTTTAAACTTCTTAAACTTGGTGCCCAATTAAACAACTTAACATAAATATTGGTCTAGGCAAGTATATGGATATCTGTAAAGTAAAATGACTTTTGTCTATAACTAGAGGAAGTAAGCTCTCATTTTAGAAGTAAACAATCACTGAAAAATGATTACATAAATCCTATAAACAATTTTCACCATACCAAAGGCACACTCAATCCTAAATAAAATGTAAATTAGCAAATCTTAAAATGCAGAAACAAAAGAACTTCCAAAAATAAAGATAAGCTATAATATGTATACCTTCTCTGAAATTGGTCTTGAACCTGCGAGGGACGTTACGAAGATACCTCATCCGGCCAGTTCCAGTTGTCTTTCTGCGAATAGCCTTCACACTCCAGTTGTCTGTAAATCATTCATTCAGAAGAGCATGTAAAAAAAGAGAGTACAACTCCTATCAGAGGATTGATATTCTGATATAATGTATAATATCAAAAGTGAAAGGATTATAAGTATTACATGTCCTTTTACGGGCGGCAGGGTAAGCACAAGCAGAGCAACGGCTCTTCTGGAGATGGAAGCTCCGTCTTCCACACCTCACACACAGTGTGTGGGTCTTGTTCCTCCTCTTACCGAAGCTTCCTGTTCCCTTACCCTATAATAGTAAAATCCACACATTCACTTATAGATCACCTTTTGCGAACTTACAAAAACACATGCACTACTTTTCTATAATCAGAACCATTTTTTTTATATGCGCAGGTCATTCTTCAGTGTTCAGTGTAGTTCTATTCAATTTTAGTTTTCGAACCATTTCGTGATTTGTGATTTGTACCAATTCGCTGAGGAAAACGAAAACGTATACGTTAACAGGAAAAAGGATGAAAGGGTTAGCTTCACTTACCATTACGCTACAGTTGCAGAAACCCTAGCGACCTCCTCCTGAGCTTTCTCAACTGAGAACTGCGGCGATCTAGGCAGTGCTTATAGTTTGGTAGTGAAGGAAGAAGGCTTTTAGGGTTGTGCCTGCAGTGATAATGGGCTTGAATTGGGCCCAAAGTAATTGGACTAAATCAATATCTATATTCAAGCTTTTCGGTAGAATTAGCAATCACTGGCCACATTTTGGTCTTGCCTTTGAATAATAGCCTCTTTGTGTGAGATTTTAAATTTCATCTTGCTTAAACCCACCCCTGCTATAATTAACCACTTACACCTCAAAGTCAGGAAGTGAGATTTTAGGTTTCATTAGAGTAGATCGAAGACTAATTCAATCTCGATTAAAAAAATTATTACTATTACAAGGTCTTCCATTCTCGATTAAAAAAATAATTTATCACAGCTACGAATAACACACACCTCATCTATATCTTCTTCACATGTCTAAATTATCTCAATTTTGCTTTCCTCATCTTGTACTCAACAGAAGTCACTCCCACCTTAGCATGGTATGATTTTGTTTCTAATCATATCCCTCTGGTCACACATTCATTTGAACATCCTTGTCTCTGTTAGCTTTGTTAGCTTCATCTTCTAAATGTGGATGTTCTTGACTAGTTAACACTTTGCATCATACAACAATGTTGGTCTAGACACCACATTCTTACCACATGGTACCCCAAAGATGAGCCACCATTTCATGCAACCCCGCTCCAACGATGTGTGACATCATTATCATTCTCTCTGTCTCTTTGAATTATGGACCTATGATACTTGAAATTTCCCTCTCTTGTGTATGACAAAGTTCAACATACTTTGAAAAAGTTTGTGCACATGTGTTCATAAGCAGGGGCGGATCTACATGGCGGTTAGGGGGTTCACCCGAACCCCCTTCGTCACAAAATTACACTGTATATATAAGGTCAAATTCTGTTTTCATGTGTATATATATTAAAATGAACCCCCTCAACACAAGTAAAGAGGCTGGCTCAGTGGTTAAGGGGGTTCAAGAATTCGCCTAGACGTCTTGGGTTCGATTCTGCGCGGCAACACTTTTTTTCTTTTCTGCATTTGGAAAATCAAATAGCTAGGCTGAGATGGGCTCAATATTTTTGGGCTGGAGCTTTATTATTATTTTTTGGGCTTATATTTTTCAATGTTATTTCTCCTTTTCAATATTCATTTGTTTGAATATAGGGAATTAGACACATTATTTTCATTTTTTGTATTTTATTCTTTTTATCTCTATTGCTCATTTTATTTTTACGTAACTCTTTTTTTATATAGTAATTCAAAGGAACTTTTTAAAAAACTGTCAATTAATCTTAAACTTGAAATTGAAATAGAGAAAAAATATTTTAAAGATAAGTTACACTAAACTTAATCAAACGAACAAATTTGACAGGCATGATTATTCATGATATTTCTTTCTCATTTTTTCATTTCTATTCTAGAGAGATGCAAACTACATTTATTTGATTTATTCGTCTTTTTTTTTTCACCGATTGAAAACCTTATTAATTGAATAAATGAACAAAAAATTGGTGATGCCATTTATTTATCCTTTTAATATGCATTATAATATTAGTAACTCAATCCCCACACATTTGTAAAGAGTATTAAACAATTTTAAAGTACCATATGATTGAATGAACACGAATTTAATTTATTTTAAAAATTCAAAATAAAGTAAAACAATAAAAAATAAAAGAAAAAAAATCACTCTTTTTAAAAAAAAATCAATGAAGCAGGGTAAAAGTAGGAAATAAAGTTAAACGCAGCATGACAAGGCAAATTAAATTTAACGGACTAAGGATAATTTTTTTCTTCCCCGATTTGTGTTGCTCCATTTTTTTATTTACTTCTCTATATGTTGAACCCCCTCCACAAAAATCCTGGCTCCGCCACTGTTCATAAGTGTCCTGACGCAACCAAGTTGAATAATCATTTAAAATGTCTCCCCGCACATTAACATCAATTGAATAATGCATGAGATTTTAAAACTTATTGAGATTAAAATGTATAACTAAAGGATGCAATATACTACTTTTAAATCGTTAACTTATTTACGTAATAGTAATTATAAGTACTAAAAAAAAAACATAGTCACCCCCCTTAAGAGAGAAAAAGGAAAAAAAGAAAAGAAAGAACATACGGCGCACAACTAAGCGCGGGAAAGACAACTGCTGCAAACACCAGCACACTTCATGAAGTTGTGCGAGAGAAACGAAGAAACAGAAGAAAGAAGAAAACCCTAGTCCCTTTGAACTTCAATTTTGTTTTCAGAGATGGGAGAGAGAAGGGAATTTCCGGCATTTCCGTACGAACCCTATTCCATTCAGCTTGATTTCATGAACGCCCTTTACCAATCCCTCAATAAAGGCGGCGTTGCCATGCTCGAAAGCCCCACTGGTATTTATCTTCACCACTTCCTTTCACAAATGTAAAAAATTATGCTTTTATATAACTCACATTGATGCTAATTTGGAATACTATTCAGAGTAGTTACTGTTTAAGTATTATATACAGAGGTTGTTTAGTTAACTTTTTCCATTACACACATAGAAAGGGCCTATTGTAGCATGAGTATAGAGGGTACATGGTTGACCGCATCTAGTTTGGGATTAAAGTTTATTAGTTGTTTTTGTATGGTTTGGGTTAAAATCAGTGGAAGACTTCCACTCTGCCTCTCTTAAATTCACTCAATTGGGTTTTTTGAACCGTTATTCAGGGACTGGTAAAACGCTTAGTATAATTTGCAGTGCTCTTCAATGGCTTGTTGATAAAAAGCAACATCAGAAAACCCAGATGGATTCTTCTTCGAATTTAAGTGGGAAACAGGAAGATCAGTTGGGGGTTGATGATGAACCAGATTGGATGAGGGACTTTGTCATTAATAATGATACCAAATCCCCTGAGAAGAAGATGAAGGAAAAGAAGCAAATGGGGTTCAACAAAAAAATTGATAGGAAAGGAAAAAGGGACAATGTGAGAGATTTAATTACTAACGGGGGTGGGAAGGATGAAGATACTGACACTGAAAAGGTAAAGAATTTACTGACTAAACATGAGGTTGAGGGAATGGATGAAGAGGAGTTTTTGGTTGAAGAGTATGAGAGTGAAGATGAAAATGGAGGGCGATCGAAAAGGAAGGGTGGGGTGCCGGTTAATTCCTCGAGTGAGGAAGAAAAAGATGAAGATAATATGGAAGATGAAGAGGATGAGGCTAGACCCAAGATTTACTTCTGTAGCCGGACACATTCACAACTTTCACAGTTCGTAAAGGAGTTAAGGAAGACTAAATTTGCGGATGAAGTAAAGGTTGTATGCTTAGGATCTAGGAAGAATTTCTGCATTAATAAAGGTACTCAAGATAGACTGCCTTTCGAGCTTGTTCTTTTGTAAGTAAAAAATTGCAATCTTGTTGAAATTTTTCAGTGAACATTTCTAATGCTAATGTCTTGGGATCCGTTGGTTTCCATTTCAGATGTGTTGAAGTTAGGCAGCTCCGCTCAGATAAATGAGAAATGTTTGGAGCTTCAAAAAAGTAGGAAGAAGGAAATTTCTAAAATATCGAAGACAAAGGTATGCCTAGCTGGACTCTCAACCAGTTTCTATTGGCATATGCAAGTATTCTAGTTAACATATAGATGGTAAAAGAACCATTACCTGACTAAGTGTATATATGTGTTGATAGGTAGCTGTTGTATACTAAGCAAGACATCTTACACGTCATCTCTGGCATAACCTGAAGTAGAGATCTATTCTGCTAGTATCAAAATGTAATTCTTCTCATACTTTTCCCATTTTAGTAGATTATAACATGAAGTTAGAAACCTTTTTAAAAAATTAACATAATTTTACTCTGCAATTGGATGTTCACTGGGAATTACGATGCCAATGCTGCTCAGAAACACGTTCTAATAGAATCAGCGTGTTGTAATCCTTATATGAATATGTGACTTATTATTTTATGGAAGTCATAGACTATGTATTTGTTTAGATTCAGCTTATGATAAATAGTTGTATGCTCCAAATTGGAACTTCTTAACTTCATTTACCAACTTATATGCAGAACATCAGAGCTTGTGGCAGAGCGGGAAGGTCCAAGACCTCCTCAGGATGCCCAATGCTTAGGAATCACAAAAGAGGAAATGAATTCCGAAGTGAGGTTTCTCAACAAGGGCCCTTGGATATTGAGGATCTTGTTCAGATTGGAAATGACTTAAAAACTTGCCCTTACTATGGCTCAAGAAGCATGGTCCACACAGCAGATCTTGTGGTTCTTCCTTATCAATCACTTCTTTCAAAATCATCGCGTGAATCACTTGGTTTAAGTTTAAAAGATAGTGTTGTTGTCATAGATGAAGCTCATAATTTAGCTGATTCTCTCGTCAGCATGCACAACGCAAAAATTACACTGTCACAGGTAAAGAAAATTTTCTAATCATTGCCATCAGACACGCACAACCATCCCATCTGGCACTACCCAGCACTTTAATATTCTTTTCTTTGTGTTTTACTTCCTAGTAATTCACATTGAAGAAACATCCAATTGGATCTGCTTCATTTTCAGTTGGAACTTGTGCATTCGCACTTGGAGAGTTACTTCATACGCTTTCGCAATCTGTTAGGGCCAGGCAACCGAAGATATATTCAAATAATGATGGTCCTTACTCGGGCTTTTCTACAAGTTTTGCGTAATGAGAATTGTCAAAGCACCTTTGACCCCCTTTGTAATGCTGAGGGAAGTAAAAGTGGCTTTGAGTCATCCACGGCGATAAACGAGTTTCTATTTGCCCTCAATATTGACAACATAAATCTGTATAAGCTCTTGTTGTATATAGAAGAAAGCAATATTATGCACAAGGTATATAATTTCTGACTCTTTACTAGTTGTTCATCTATCTCTATCCATCTTTAATATTGTTTAGTTTTGAAGACCTTTGAGCTCTCAGGTATGTGGATATGGACATAAATTAGCACTCTCAGTAGAAGTTTCAGGATTGAAAAATGACGACCAAAGCAGTCATGATGAAAGTGCATTATCTGGTTTCCAAGCATTAGTTAACATGTTACTGTCACTGACAAATAAAGATGGTGATGGAAGAATAATAATATCAAGGCCAAGGCCAAGGCCAAAATGCTCAATGCAACAAGGAGGGTATTTGAAATATGTCATGCTCACAGGAGAAAAGATATTTTCTGAGGTTTGCTAGAAACTTCATCTTTTTACATTCCAAAGTTCCCTTGCAAAGGCGTTTATGGAAAATCATTTGCTTCTGCACTACTACTTGCAGATCTTGAATCAAGCTCATGCTGTCATATTGGCTGGTGGGACTTTGCAACCTATAGAGGAAACAAAAGAACGCCTGTTTCCTTGGTTACCACCGGATCAGTTGCATTTCTTTTCCTGTGGTCATATCATCCCATCTGCAAACATTCTACCAATTGTTGTTCCTCAGGGGCCTTCTGGCCACTCCTTTGATTTTAGTTACAGCGCCAGAAGCTCATCAGTCATGGTATGCATAGTCTTCCATCATATATGCCTGTTTTAAGTAAAAAATTCCACAACTGAATTCTCTTATTGTCTGTGAATGTGCTACATGAATACTGCATTCACTTATGTTATCCCAGCAAATTCCAGATTTCCAGTTTCACTTAATTAGAAGTTGTTGCTTTGACATTCAGTTAGAATATTACCCTAAAGTACACTACTGAATCTGACATACTCATGAACCTATATTGGCAGATACAAGAACTAGGGCTTTTGGTCTCCAATTTGGTAAATGTAGTTCCTGAAGGCATGGTTCTTTTCTTCTCATCATTTGACTACGAAGGCCAGGTCTATGATGCATGGAAGGAGTCGGGCATCATTGGAAGAATTATGAAAAAGAAGCGCATATTTAGAGAACCTAGAAGAAGTACAGATGTGGAAACTGTTTTGAAGGAATACAAGGAAACAATTGATGCACTGTCCCATAGAAGTTCTAAGCGGGATCCCGAATCAAGAAATGGTGCAATTCTCCTTGCTATTGTGGGTGGGAAAGTATCAGAAGGTATCAACTTCAGCGATGGGATGGGTCGATGCATAGTCATGGTTGGATTGCCCTATCCTAGTCCTGCTGACATCGAGTTGATGGAGAGGATTAAACATATTGAAGGATTTGATACTTCTAGTGGTAAGAACACTAAATTTCAGGCTGAAAGGAGCTGGTATAATGGAGATGCTCAAGCTGGGCTGGACATCCTAAAAAGCTGCAAGCATAGAGGGAAGCAGTATTATGAGAATCTTTGCATGAAAGCTGTGAATCAATCAATTGGTGAGTGCTGTATCCAACTTGTCTTTGGATAAATAATTATGCATGGACTAGAACCAAAAAAAATATGACAAGGCTCTCTTTCAACTAT
>JAJOOD010041086.1:0-14563 GCA_029582525.1 Solanum tacnaense | reverse complement strand
AGCTAAACAAGTTTTCGGTAACTTCCGAAGCACATTTTTAAGAACTTTTTGGGTCAAATTCAAATATAATCATTTCATTAAGTTCTCGACTCCAAACTCACATGTGAGGCTCTAGTTTCACTAGTTCGTTTTTAGGGTCGTTACAGAAATGAGTGTTCTCCATCACCTAGAAAAAGCAAATGTGGTGGCAGATACTTTTAGTCAGTTATCTATGCGTAGTGTTGTTCATATTAAGGATGACAAAAAGTGTTGGTTCGAGATGTTCATAGATTTGACCAGTTGGGTATTCAGTTAGTTGAATCTACCAAAGGTTATGTCATGGTTCACAATGTCTTAGAATCATCTTTCATGGCAGAGGTGAAAGCCAAGCAAGGTCTTGATCCAAATTTGGTTGAGTTAAAAGAGGTGGTGCTTATAAAGTCCATAGAAGCTTTCTCCAAGGGGAGATGGAGTTCTTAGATATCAAGGTCATTTGTTTGTTACCAATATAGACGGCTTAAGAGGGAATATTTTATCACAAGCCTATAGTTCTCAATATTCCATTCACTGAGGAGCCACCAAGATGTATTGTGACTTGTAGGAGGTCTATTGGTGGAATGGAATGAAGAAGGATATTGCGTAATTCGTGGCAAAGTGTCCCAATTGTCAATATCTGAAAGTTGAGCATTTAAAGTCAGGAGGTTTATCTCAAGACATTAGCATTCCTACTTGGAAGTGGGAAGATTTGAATATGGACTTCTTTGTTAGTTCGGCATGCCCCTGGCGACAACATGCCTCAAATTGGGTTATTGTAGATCTAATGACGAAATCAGCTCATTTCATTCCCGTCACGGTTTATTATTTTGCGAAGGACTATGTTAAGTTGTACTTGAGAGATATAATTATTTTGCATAGAGTTCCCTTATCTGTTATCTTCGATCATGGTACCCAATTAACTTCTCAATTTTGAAAATAATCTTTCAAAAAGAAACTTGGTACTTGTGTTAAGCTTAGTTCGACCTTTCACCCACAGACGGATGGGAAAGTGGAGTGTACAATCTAAACTTTGGAAGATATCTTGAGAGGTTGTGTAATTGAATTCAAAGATAATTGGGATGATCACTTGCCTTTGATAATTTACATATAACAATAACTATCACTCAAGCATTGGGGTATGGCTCCGTTTGAGGCTCTATATGATAGGAGGTGTAGATCTCTTATAGGTTTTTTTGTGGTTGGTGAATTTATCTTGATAGGTTCCGAGTTGGTGCATAAGGTTATGGAGAAAGTTTTGCTTAATAGAGAAAGGTTGAAAATGGATCAAAGTTGACAAAAGTCCTATATTGATGCTACAAGAAGAGATCTTGAGTTTGAGGTAAATGATTGGGTCTACTTGAAAATCTCACCCATGAAGGGTGTAATTAGGTTTGGGAAGAAAGGGAAGCTTAGTCCCTGTTATGTGGGCCCATATATGATTTTGAGGTGAATTGGTAAGGTGGCTTATGAGATTGATTTGCCTAACGACTTGGTGTTGCTTCATCCAGTTTTTCGTTTATCTTTGTTAAATAAATGTGTTGAAGATCCGGTATATGTAGTTCTCTTCGAAGGTTTGGGAGTTATGGAGAAGCTTTCTTATGAGAAGGTTCCAGTTGAGATTTTAGACCGGAAAGTTAAGAATTTGAGTAATAAAGAAGTTGCTTCCTTGAAGGCTCTATGGAGGAATTAGTTAATTGCGGATCCTACTTGGGAGGCCAAGGTCAATATGATATCCTATTATCCTTATCTACTTCCTTCTATCCCAACTCTAGCTTGAGATATTTAGTCCCTCATGATTTACTGTTTTGGTGTCATGTGTCTTAGATATTTCCATGATTTCCTCATTATGCATGATTCATGAAAAGCTTAAATTTTGAGAAAATGAGTTAACTTGATTGATTTCTACATGTTTATGTGTTTTTGAGTATGAGTTTCATATAGACTTCATGATATGATGTTTTTAACATGCAATAGCTTGGAAATGATGCTTCCTCCTCGGATATGTGCATTTATGTAATTGCATTCATGTTGGGTTGTTAGATTATGTTCCTACCCTCCTTATGAGGTCTTGAATCTCATTTAAGGACGAATGTTCCCAAGAGGGAGATAATGTAACACATCGGATTTAAAAAGGTAGAAATTGCATCTTTTGCAAGATCTGGTGCTAGTACCAATGAAGCCACCAATAGCCCATGCACTAACACGCTCTTTGTAGTTAGCTTCATGGGTGGCCAATCAAAATTTTCCAAAATATTTCAAGTTCTAGTACATTCCTATGGTTCACATGGATGATCCGTAGGCGTATGCACGTGTCGTAGGTAGATTTTGCAGTTGAGTTCCATACTGAAATTGAGAAAAATGACTGAGCATATAAAACTCGTAGGTAGACCCATGGACCGTACCTGGGTTCGTCGTTGGGAGTCTAAATGTCATGGTCTCTGAACTCAGTGCCGACCAACCAAGACGGTCCGTGGTATGACCAACAAATTGTAGGTCTAGCTGTTTGTGAGGTCGGCAATATTTTTTTAGAAGGGCTTTTGGGTATTTTCCTAATTATTCTAGCCCAATACTATGTCGTTTTACCCTCTATTAGAAACCCTATTTAAACATTTTTAACCGCAAAATCTTCTAAATCAATTCATTCTCTCGAATTCTGAGAACAAGATCAAGTCATCCTCTCATATATTTCACTCTATAAAAGCTTGAAGATGAAGGCTAGCGTTTCAAGTCAAGTCTCCAATTCCACCATTGATAGTATGTTTTTGGCATCAAGGTATGATAGTATTCACCTATGGAGTCCTTTCCTACATAGTGTCCCTAAATTCTCAAATTTTGTAAAGTTATATTCTCCAATTGAGTTAGGGTTTTATTTAATTGACATAAGTTTTGTTCAATTATAATATTATTGATTGATTTTTGTCTTTTTATGCATGAATTGAAGAAATTACATGATTTTAAGTTGAATCCGCCAGAATCCATGTTAAACCCATATTTTCTTTAATTGATCATATGATGAAACTTTTGAGTCATTAAATAAAAGTTTATGAAGATATGCATGTTCTTATGAAGTTGATAAAAATGATTTAAGTTGCTTTGAGAGTAAAGCCTACATATTGTTGTTGTTGTTGTGTTGCGAAAGGATTTCTCATATACATGGAAGAATGATTGTGAAAGTGTTTTCTCACATAGAGGATTCTTAGGCTTGAAAAGTTTTCTCAACTAAACTTTGAATAAGAATTTAAATACCTATCCCAATGAAATCTAGCTTGGATTGACAGCTTAATTGTACCTTTCCATGGATGGTATATGACTTAGCTTGGATTGACAACTTGATGTACCCTTCCATGGATAATATGACTATTCCGTGGGATTTACACTTAGCACCGAGAGGATATAGAGATGGAAGCTCTCCTATTAGTAGAGGTCAGTTTTCTAGTAACAATCTCTTTATCCCATAACTATGTGTTACCATAGGATGTTGTCTTGAATATACATTAGCTAGTCGATCCACCTAAGCTAAAAGTTCATGGTCTTACCTTGTCATGTAGGGCATCCCTTTTCTGTGTGGGGTACACACCAGATTCCATAGTTATAGCTCACATGATCTCTATGTCAGTTAAATGTAAATCTCCCACAAGAATAAACTATTTCTAAAAGTATCTCACAAAAGTTTTACATATAATAGCTTGCATTGTCCATGTTTTACGATGCATGTTTTCTAACTTTTTTATCTTATGGTTTAGCTTGTTCAATGCATGTCATGAAAATGTCCCTTTTAGCATGATTTCATATTTATTTTGGATTTCTATCATACATGGTACATATTTGTACTAACACATACTCTTGCCTACAATCTTATAAAATGTAGGAGTATGACGCTCCATATTCTGTGGCTAGGATCACTTAGTAGAGATTAAATATTAGTGAGCCCTTATATTCTTAGTACCAAGCTTTCATTTCCAATTTTCTTTACTTTTTAGATTGTATGTGATGTACGGGTTACGTCTCGATCACTCTTGATGTACTAGATAGCTTTGAGACTATGTTAGATTTCTGCTACATTTTATAAACTCTTAGATGTTGAAACTGCCTTTTTAATATCTTGATTTTCTATTATCTTGTATGATGTTTGCTAAGAGGCTTTTACGAGGCCCTTTGGAGTCTTATATACCATGTTACGTCTAGGGTATACTTTGGTATGTGACTTGCTATTTAAATGTTTTGTGCTTGAGTTGGATGGTTATATTCCCTCCCTTGTTGTTCTTATTTTGATCTTATTCGAGGATGAATGTTCCCAAGGAGGAGATATTGTAACACCTCGGATTTCAAAATGAACTAAAGTGAGGTTAGTATAAGTTGTCATCAGTTTTCAAGTTTTGGTCAACTTGAAAAAGCCATATCTTTTAGCACATAAAGAGTTAGGTGGCCCATGACCTAACAAATCAAAGGTTCTTGAGTCCTCTTTTTAAGTTTCCAAGTTTGCTTAATTTCGAAGTGGGAGTAAAAAGTTATGCCCGTTTAATTGAAGCCTCTCTATTTGAGGCATACATTTGTTTTAGAAAAGGTTATTTTGGTCTTTTCCTTTTGCCACTAGGCGTAAATTGTTTTTTCACTCCAAAAAAGAGTCTAATCAAATTTATCCCAGTTTTTATGATTCCTAAACGCTTAAAAAAATAAGAGAAGAGTTAAAGAGGAGAAAGAACTAGGTTTTAAGTGTTCTTTAAGATTCCACCAATTTATTGCCAAGAACATTGATCTTTCCAGGTATGTAAGGCTCCTCACTGTAATGGACTTGTTCTTCCTAACTCCATATATCTAATTTGTCCATGAAATCCTAGTATTCGAATAGTTCTTGAGTTGTTCTTCATTTTTGTCCAATTCTAAAACAATGGAGGATGCATATCCTTGTGTGTGGTGAATCTTTAGTAAAAGTTGTGTTTCCTAAAGGGATTATGTTGAATTCCTCGTGTATTCATGTTGGGTTTGAGAATTCAGAAGAGTTTAGGAGAATTAAACTGATTTTAAACGAGTTAGGACCATAAATTGAGCATAAAAATTGATTTGATTTCTGGGTAGGGGTGTGGGGTGGTGTGCCACCCATAGCGCCAAGGCTGAACTTCTGTAGTTTAGGCCCTGGCGCGACATGCCAAGGCTTCACTTCTGAAGTTTAAGCCTTTGGGCGATGCGCCAGTAGTGCGCAAAGCTTTTCTAGGCTGATTCTTTTGTTTGTTTCATCCGGTGCATACTCCTTTAAGTTGTGCTCACTTTTCCCTTCTATATACTACCTCATATAAGGTCTATTCAGCTTTGAAAATCCCTATATATCCTAATCACATTTCTAAGTCTGCATTCCAACTAAAGCAAGTTTACATGAAAAGTTTAAAGGTTCTATCTTTCATAAAATATAAGATTATTCAGTTTCTATGCATATTTATCTTGTGCTTGAAAGATTAGTCCATGAGAATACGTTCAAATATATGTATGAGTTATGTTGTTGAAAAGCAATTCAGTAAAGTAATAGTCCCTTTTTTTACAAGGGGTGAATTGAGCGTGATTGATATTATTTTTATTTTGGGAGTAGTATCGAGCACTGAATTGGGTTAGTGTCTTTTATAAATCAAAAGTCCCATAATACTATGTAGCCAACGTAGGATAGGATAGTATTGATTCATCATGTGACTCATCACTGCCTCAAAAAATGCATATTAGATGGATCAACAATTATAGTACCATATTTCTTATATCCCGACAAAGTATAGGATTGGCCTTGCCACGTGGGGGAAACTTTATATTATTGCTAGGCTCATGGTAGTGGTTGTCGGTTAGAGAAACTCCCCACAAGTGAAGTATACTATTTTCATATTGCTTTTATTGCATAGCTAATTGTAAAGTTTAAATGGGCTACACTTCATGTTCATGTATTCATTCGGTTGAGTTACTTTCATTCATATAGTTAGGTTTCTGTTTTACTTACCCATATTACATACTCGTACATTCAATGTACTGGCGCCATTCGACCTGCATATTTTATGATGCAAATACAAGTGTTCAGGATCATCAACATGTGTTTCATTTAGATTACCTCAAACTCATAGACAGTATTTGGTGAGGCCTCCTTGCTTCCAGGAGACTCAAATTTCTTTTGCATTTTAGTAGTATTTGAGGTGTTGTGGGTCTTGTCTTGACATCTATCTTTTACTATTTGAGGCCTAATAGATAAATAGAATTATATGTTTCCATTGTTTTGTCAGGATGCTTGTTAAACTTATGTCGTATGTTAATTATTTCAAGACAATTATGTACGAATTCTCAAAATGCTCATCTATTTAAGCTTCCGCATATGATGTAAATTCATGTAAGTCATAGTATCTAGGACAAGGGTTTCCTTGGGGATCAAAAATGGTTCTCGAGTACCGGCCACATCTAGGGTCTAGACTTGGCTCGTGACAGAAGGCAGCCAAACGAGCCCCTTTTCTCATTAAAGGTAAAATTGTAAAGAAAATGTCTTCTTTATTTTATTACTATAAATAATATTCTTTTTAATTTTGGAAGACTTAGATTATAAAGATTTTGAATGTTGAAACTCTTTCAAGAGTGTAGTTTAAGGGTGGAATCCCTTTAGGTTAGTCTAGCTTAGTGTAGCTTAATATAGATTAATGATGTGTGGATTCCCACTTCTTAACCTTGAGTTCACTTTAGATTGCTCATTTGTGTCATCACCTAGGGGTACCGCCTAGATGTAACATGGCGTATAGAACCCTGAAGGACTCCATACAAATCACCTAGCATATCATAACATAAGCAATAGAACAATAAAAGTAAAAACACATTTCAAGTCTAAAATTTCATAAAAGAAAAGTCAAAGTCTAGACTCTAAGTCTCAATAGAGCCATCTATTACAATATTCGAAGTGAAAAGGGACACAAACCATACAACATTGTCCGAAAAGGAAATACAAGAAATGAACTTTAATGAGATAACATTCGTCCTCAAATCATGAGGACTCACCAACAAGCTAGGAGAATAAGCAATTCAAAGCTTTAGCCACAATGATGATCACCTTGAGAATCGGACCCTACACTTGGGGAAATGTAGGAAAAGTAGGCGTTAGTATAAAAATGCACCAAGTACGATAGCCATGCATTAAAACATTGAAAGCATGCTAAATGGGACATTTTATTTGAATGCATGCAATTTACTAAGTTTGAACATCATCATAAAGATAGTGGAAAAGCATAAGTCATAAAAATAATCAATACATAGATCTTCATAACATAACAGGAACATATCATCACTACCCTCAAAGCATACTTGTGCAATGCATGTATAAGACCCCATAAATCTCACACATGCTAATTAAAGCTTCTTGAGTAACCATAATAAATAATTCATATTCTTGTTCATATTGTTGTTGTTGGAAATAAGCATTAACCGATATGAGACCATGTGAGCTAACATGGAATCCGGTGACTCCCACACTGTAAAGGATTGTCTCTACTTGTCTAAGGTAGAGCCATACTCTTAGCTTTGGTGGATCCACTAGCTATATAACCTATGCGGGCACATAGTTTATGATATAAGGAGATTTCTACTAGAAATCTGCACTCAGCTAGGGTAGAATTTTTCCATATCATGAGACATACATTGGGAGCCCGGACTCAACTAGCGTAAAAGGAACACATTTGGAAAGACGGACTCAACTAGTGTGAAACCTTTCATTGGGAAGTCGAACCCAACTAGCGTAAAAGCTTCCATCTCATATTCAATAACCACTGGGTGCTAAGCATTAATTCCCATAGAGTTCATATTATGTCTTGAATTAAGTTCATATTCATGGAAGAATGTCTTGACACTCAATCCAACATAATTCATAAGATATCTCATAGATCACGCATGAGAATAGCCTTTCACCGTCCATGTCTTCATATAGATTCTATAGGTGAGAAAGCCTTTCAACCCTAGAATCATAATATTGTGAGAAAACCTTTCAAATCATATCATAATCATACACAAGTGGGTATATAAGAATAACCTTTCAACAACACAACAACAAGACTATAATCATAATCACTTTACTCTCAAAGTGTTGTTAAAGCATATACAAAGACTTCATAAACATGCATAATATCGTAATTTTTCCTTTCAAGGATCAAAGCTCATATCAAATCAAAACATCTAGAATTCCCTACATTATACATGGATATTAACATAATTCAAGTAACTGAAGTACTACAAGCATAATCTCAAAATATTCTTCTTTAATCCACAAACCCACATCACAAGATCATAATTGGGAAATATGGGGATTTCATGGGTTCTTTGTGATTTCAACATCAAAACTACAATAAATCATCAATTTAATCATAATATAAAGTAATTCAAGCATTAGAATTTTTTTTGAAAGGAACCCATGACTTTGGAATCAAACACTAGCTTTTGGGGATTTTTATCTTTAAAATTTGGATGTTCAAGGGCTCCATGGATGAAGAGCTACCATACCTTAACAATGAAACCAAATAAATTTTAGGAAAATACCTTTCTCCTTGAACCCTAGGTTCAACTTCCTTCTTCTTCTTCCTTGAAGTTCTAGAGAGGGAATATTTGGAGATGGTGAAGTTTTGGGATTAGTTTTAGGTTTTAGAAATAATGAGGTAAATGGATTAATTTAGTGATATAAAATCCTTATATAGGTGATCTAATTTAGGGTAAAACGACATCACTTAATATTAATTAAAACCGGAAAACCCCAGAGTAACCCTAAAATAACTCCCAAAAACAGTTTGCAGGTGATCACCCACGACACACACTAATGCACCGTGGTTCGACCCACTGCCCGTCCTGGTGAAGAGTGGGTTGGGTTGATTTTTAGGGCTTGACCTATGGCCCCTCACCGACTAGGTGTGGGTCCTGCTGTGGTCCACTGCCTTTGGGCAGTTTCCAAAGCCCTCTTCAAGTACCCATGGTTGCTCCTTGGGGGTCGTACCTTGACGTTCTAACACGAAACCTTTTATTTTGATGTACGGGGAGTTACATCTAAGACTCTAACCCTCACGTTAAGCTCTATTGTAGCCTACTATCCTCCGGAGTGTTACAATATCTCCCCCTTGGGAACATTCGTCCTTAAATGATGATCTAGACACCTTACGGAAGTAAAAAGTCAAGACTAGCAGCCCATCATGCATGAAACATCAAAATAATGCACAATTTAAAGGAGGAGACATCATCTCCAACTCAAACATAAAAAATGCATCACAAGGAAGTAGGAACTACATTTAGACCATTATGCATGAAATCTCAACATTTCTCATATTCATAGGAGGAACTACCTTCTCCAAACTAAAATCATACTCAACACAATGTCATGGAGCCAAGATGCAATTTACTTTAAAAAGCATGGTAAAGCATGTTCAATAATTCATCTCATGAAGTCAATAGGCAACTCATACTCAATGCACAACAACATGAGGACATTAATCATTAAAACTCATTTTCTTACTAAACATGTATTTCTTAACAACATGCATAACATAAGGAATTCATGGAAAAATACATACAAGACACATGACTCCCAAAACAAGAAAACTCAAGAGGAACTACTTACCTCAAGCTTTAATAGGAGTAGAAGGAAAGAGAAGAGGATATCGGGACTTCATATCGGCCTCGGCCTCTAAAGTAGCACCCTCAACTAAGTGATTCCTCCAGAATACCTGTATAAAGGCAACTTCCTTGTTTCTCAACCTCTTGATTTGCTAGTCCAAGATCTAAACCGGTACCTCGTCATAATCAAAATTCTCCTTAATCTCTAAACACTCTAAGGGAACTGTGGTTGATGGATCCCCAATACATTTCTTCAACATTGAGACATGGAATACCAGATGCACCAATGCCAAACCATTTGGCAAATCTAACTCATTTGTAACCTTGCCAACACGCCTCAAAATCTCATAAGGACCCACAAACCGAGAAATAACTTTCCCCTACTTCCCACACCTCATATCACCATTCATGGATGAGAATTTCAAAAAAAAATTAATCATGCATATCGAATTAGAGATCTCTCCTTCTAAAATCAGCATAGGTCTTTTGCCGACTTTGGGCTGTTCTCACCTCTCTCTAATAACTCGAATGTTCTCTTAATGGACTCATGCACCAACTCCTAGGCTAGGAGAGGAACTTCCCCAACTTCAAACCATCCTATAAGACACCTACATATCCTACCATAGAGAGCCTCAAAGGGAGCCATGCCGATACTAGAATGATAACAGTTACTATGAGCAAACTCAAATAACAACATATGGTCATCCCGATTGCCCTTAAAATCTATCACCCTTGCCCTCAATATATCACACAAAGTCTGAATGATGTGTTCCGCTTGACCATCCATTTGAGGGTGAAAAGTTATGCTAAGCTTCACCTTTGTACATATCCCTTTCCGGAAAGACCTCCAAAACTATGAAGTAATTTGGGTACCTCGATCCGAAATAATATACAAGGGCACATCATGTAACCTTACTATCTCCCTCACATATAACTTAGCATGCTCTTCCACTGAGTAGTACCCCTTGACGGGAACGAAATAAGCGGACATAGTCATCCGGTCCACTATTACCCATATCGAGTGATGTTTCCACCGAGTACGTGCCAAACTTACCATAAAATCCATGTTCAAATATTACCTCTTCCAATTAGGAATAGCAATATCTTTTAACAAGCCTCCCGACCTTTGTTGCTCAACCTTTACTTGTTGACAATTAGGACATTTGGCCACAAATTTAGCGATGTCCTTCTTCATCCCATTCAACCAATAGAGTTCTCGTAGATCACCGTACATCTTGGTGGCTCCCAGTAGAATAGAATGCCTAGAACTATGGGTTTCTTCTAATATTTGTTCCCTCAAGCAGTCAACATTTGGGACACATAACCTACCTTGATACCTTAGTACCCCATCTCCATCTTGGGAGAAAGCGTCAATTGACTTTATAAGTACCACCTCTTCCAACTCAACCAAGATAGGAGCAAGACATTGCTTAGACTTCACATACATTACAAAGGATGATTCGGAACCATTATGGACCATGACACCACCCTTGGTAGAATCTACTAGTTGAACACCTAGTCGGGCCAACCTATTCACATCACAAACTAACTCTTTCTTTTCATTCTCTACATGAGCCACACTACCCGTCAACAACCTACTAAGAGCATCCGCTACCACATTAGCTTTGCTGGGGTGATAAAGGACACTCATATCATAATCCTTCAATAATTCTAACCACCTTCTCTGATGAAGATTAAAGTCCTTTTGACTAAACATATATTGTAGACTCTTGTGATCGGTGAAAATATCCCCATTGACCCCATACAAATAATGCCTACATTTCTTTAAGACAAAAACAACCGCCGCTAACTCAAGATCATGGGTAGGATAATTCTTCTCATGCACTTTTAGTTGCCTTAAAGCATAGGGAATAACCTTACCATTTTGCATAAGTCCACATCCCAACCAAACTCTAGAGGTATCAGAATACACCACAAAACCATCTGAATCTTCTGGTAAGGAAAACACCAGAGCGGAAGTAAATATATCTTTCAATTCTTGGAAACTTTTCTCACAAGATTCCGACCACACAAACTTAGACTTCTTTTGAGTCAACGCTGTTAAAGGAGAAGAAATGGAGGAAAATCCCTCAACAAACCTTCTATAGTACCCGGCCAAACCCAAAAAGCTTTTAATGTAAGAAGGAGTTAGAGCTCTAGGCCAACTATTGACCGCATCTGCATTCTGAGGATCTACCTTAATACCCTTGCTTGACATAATATTACCAAGGAAAGCTACAGACCGTAAAAAAATTCACACTTGCTAAACTTCGCAAAAAGTTGTTGGTCCTTAAGAACTTGCAACCCAATTCTCAAATGGTCCACATGTTCATTCTCACTCCTTGAATAGATCAAGATAGCATCGATAGACACAATCACAAACATTTGTAGGTATTTCCTAAAAACTCTATTCATCAAGTCCATGAACACCGCGGGAGCATGAGTCAACTTAAATGACATTACCACAAACTCATAATGACCATACTGGGTCCTAATGGCCGTCTTTGGAATGTCAGCTCCTCTCACACTCAAATGGTGATAACCCAAACCAAGATCAATCTTAGAGAAATAGCTAGCCCATTAAAGTTGGTTAAACAAGTCATCAATTCTCGAAAGAGGATACTTGTTCTTAACTGTCACTTTATTCAATTGACAATAATCGATGCACATTCTAAGAGACCCATCTTTCATTCTAACAAACAGCACCGGAGCACCCCATGGAGAGACACTCGGTCGGATAAAACCCTTATCTAGCAAATCATTTAGTTGTTATTCCAACTCTTTTAACTCGGTCGGAGCCATTCTATAAGTATGGATTGAGATAGGTTGCCTATCCGGTAAAAGGTCAATACCAAAATCTATTTCCCACTCAGGAGGAGTACCGGGTAAAAGATCAGGAAAACCTTCTGGGACATCCAGGAACTCATTCACTACCATAACTGACTCTAGAGAAAGGGTTTCAGATTCAACATCCCTCACCCTAACAAGATGGTAAATACAACATTTGGAGATCATCTTCGTAGCTTTAAGACAAGAGAAAAATTGACCTCTAGGCATAGAATTCCCCCCCTTCCACTCTAAAATAGGCTAATTTGGAAATTAAAATCTAACCACCCGAGTACTACAACCTATAGAGGCATAACATGCATGCAACCAATCCATACGTAAATTAACATTAAAGGCTAACATGTCTAACTCTACCAAGTCCACCAAAGTAACTAAATGGGATAAGGAAACTGGATATCTCCTATAGACTCTCTTAGCCACCACCGAGTCACCAATCGGGGTACAGACCAAAAAAGGTTCTAATAACACTTTGGGGAGTATATCAATCTTCATCACCACATAAGCTGTCAGAAAGGACAAAGTAGCACCGGGATCTAACAAGGCACAAACATCAATAAGAAAGACTTTTAACATACCGGTTACCACATTCGCGGAGCTCTCTTTGTCACCTCAGGATTGAATATTATAAAAGTGGTTTTGCTTTTGGGCATTGGAGTTTGAACCACATGGAAGAGCTTGTTTATCTTCTCTTCCCTTAACCTTGGCATCGGCCAATCTCTCATCTTGTGGCAACTCTCCCCGCAACTAAAACACCCATCCGTGCCAACTAGGCACTTACAATCATGTTTTCTTCCACACTTTGCACAATTAGGCCTAGCCACATAAAAACCACTACTATCACCTCCTTGAGGTTTAGGGTTAGACACCCTATCCTGGTTGACCCTTGGAGGAGCACTAGAGGAACCTTGGTTGGAAAACCGTTGTCTAAACCTTGGTCGACCTTGTTCATCGAACCTAGCATTGGAGAGTTCCCATTACTGGTACTAGCTCCTTTAACCTCCCTATTCTTTTCCTTGAGTTTTGATTCCTCAATTTGTTGGGCATATACCATAAGACGTGAGATATCCATAGCATGATGGAGCATTGTCATACGACATTATTTTTCTACCTACTAATTGTATCCCTCGTATCTGCTACCATAGTTGGAGAATACTTGAACAATTGAGTGAACTTTAGTGCATACTCCTTCATGCTCATACTTCCTTGATGAAGGTTAATGAACTCTTCAACCGTAGCTTCCCTCAACTCTCGGGGAACAAATCTATCAAGAAATGCTGGTCTAAATGATTCCTATTATACCGGCCCCATTCTTACGGGTCTCTCACCCTTCCACTATTCATACCATACTTAAGCCACATCCTTTAGTTGGTAAGAGGCTAACTCCGCCTTCTATTCCGAAGATACCCCCAAAATAGCAAGCACTTTATAAACCTCATCGATGAACCTTTGAAGATCTTCTTCCACATTGGAGCCATGAAATTTGGAAGGGTTCATTCGAGAAAAATTCCTAACCCTTGAAGCAACCGAATTCACATTAGGATTCACATGAGTCACAACATCTCTATTGGCTTGAGCTACCAAAGCTTAGGCCAATATTTGAAAAGCCGATCTAACCTCCACATTTGACATAGTGGAAAGATCAATCAGAGTTTGAGGAACTTGAGGAGGAGCTCCTTAATGCACATTGTCCTTTTCCAACCATCCGGCATCAGCACTTCATGTATTATATCCTAAAGACACAAGAGAAGGGTTAGGAAACATAAATCTTTTAGAGATAAAATATAAGGCACGACTAGTGAAATTTCCTATGCATCTTATAGCCTCTCATTCATAAGTGTGGTGATATACCGTGAGTTTACGGTATTTCTAATATGTTTCACTTACAAGTTGTGTGTGTCTAAGGCCCTTTTATATTGGTTTTGATGTGTTTTTATCATGTTTTGCAGGAAAGAAGTTCAGGCGCGGAAGTGTAGAGACAGCTGAAAGAAATGCAGAAGAAAGGCATTCACGGAGGTGATCTACGGACCGTAGGTCCATTCACGGTCCGTAGGTGATGACCGTAGATCAGCAGGCAAGGAATGGAGGACAAATCAGGGAAATCTGA
>JAJOOD010041085.1:0-17052 GCA_029582525.1 Solanum tacnaense | reverse complement strand
ACTCATTTTGTTAGTAGCTCTGTACTAGTGACTTCCAGGTTCTGGGAGGTATCTTTATTTGTATATATGTTTTTCGTTTGCTTCCGCCTGTTTATATTGTTATTTGCCTACTCTTGTTTAGTTTCTACCCTCAGACCTATTACTTGTTGTTCCGGGTTACGGGTTGGCTTACCTACTGGTGGGTTATAGTAGGTGCCATCATGACTTGAGAAATCGGGTCGTGACACAGCCTGAGTCATTTTGTAAGGATTAATAAAAATAGGCTGGGTATCCAGAAGGAGATCAATTCCAAAGTCGATTTCCCTGTCGGGAGGAAGACCGCGAAGATCTTGTGGAAACACTTCTGGAAACTCATTAACTACTAAACTGACTCAGGAATTGGTGTTTTTGAGCTTGAATCCTTAACTCGAACTAGATGATAGAGATACCCTTTAGAGATCATCTTTCTTGCCTTAAGGTCGGAAATGAATCGACCCATAGCACTAAGCTACTACCCTCCCATTCTAAGGTTGGTTCGCTGGGAAACTGACAACGAACTATCCTAGTTCTACAATCGACTGAGGTATAACATAAATGTAACCAATCCATGCCTAGAATGATATCAAGTCTACCATTTCTAAATCTACGAGATCTGCTGAGGTGACTTTCTGTGACACTATGATAGGGAGATTTTTGTATACCCGTCTAGCTATAACTGGGTCACTAACTGGAGTAGAGATTGAGAAGGGTTTTGAGAGAGTTTCTGGACTGACACTGAAGTTTAGTACTATAAATGAAGTTACAAAGGAAAGAATATCCCCTGGATCTAACAAAGCATAAACATCTAAGTGAAAGACTCCTAACATACCAGTGACCACATCAGGAGAATCTTCCTAGTCCTGGCGAGCCTGGAGAGCATACAACCTATTCTGGCGTTGACCGCCACTTGTACAAGACGAAGTACCCTGCTGAGTAGGGCGACCTGCTAGTGCTCCTGAAGCTGTAGACTGAGCCCTACTATTGTTACCTCCTTGACCCTGTTTAGAAGAATGGCAATCCATCAACCTGTGACCGGTTTGACCACACCCAAAACATTCATCCTTTCCTTCAAGACACTTCTCCAGATAGTTCTTACCATACTTTGGAGAAGTTGGGTAGGTTCTATTGCCTGAAACACTTCCATGATACTTAGAGCTTGATGCCCTACCTTTCTGATACTATCAAAACATGGGGGATGGAGTACTAGTTGATGAAGGTGCTGGAACTGAAGATTTCTGCTGAAATTTTGAGCGATTTCCACCACCCAATTTCTACTGTGAGTAATCATAGTTGACTGTCCTAGCCCTCTTATTGTCCTTAGCCTGTTCCTTAAGCTTATCTCCCTCAACCTGATGAGCTTGAGTCATGAGCCTTGAGATATTCATATCTCTAACAAGATCGCATTTCTGCACTCTGTCCTCACCAAGTGAGATACCCCAAATAGGAACTTACTCATCAATGCCTTGGAATAGGTAACCATATTTGGAGCATACCTGGAGAGCTGGGTGAACTTGAGTCCGTACTCTTGGACTGTCATAGAACCTTGCCTAAAATTCATGAACTCCTGAGCTTTAGCCTCTCTCAAACCTCTTGGAAAGAACCTGTCTAGAAAAGCTTTGGTAAAACACTCCCAAGTTACACGAGCTTTATTCTCACCCCTGTTGTCCTTCCATTAAGTGAACCAAATGTGAGCTACATCCTTCAGCTGGTAGGACGCCAACTCTACCTTATCATTTCCAATCACCTACATCACTCCAAAGATCTTCTTGACCTCATCAATAATGTTTTGGGGGTCTTGACCAACTTGCGACCCTAGAAACTCATGTGGATTCATCCTAACTAAATCATGGATACTAGCTGCCATTGACCCACCACCAGCATTTGTAGGAACTGGAACCTGCTAGTTGTTCTAGTTGGCTATACTATGAGCCAAAAGTTGAATGGCATTACGAAATTCTACATTCGAACCTTCATGATATGGGATGGAGGAACTACACCAGTGTTGCGGGGATTAGCATTCCTTGCATAATCTCTTTGAGGATGTATGATCTGAAAAATCATAACGTCGAGTTAGAAAAACGAGATCATACCCATACACGATAAGAATATCAAGAAATTGAAGTTTTTTCCAAAAACACTTCATAGCCTCCCCCTCATAGGTGTGGCACGCTTCAGACTCTTGAAAGGGACTCTACTTAGTGAGGCTTTTCATACATCCTAGGAATCTTAAACCTAGTGCTCTGATACCAAGTTTGTCACGCCTTAAGGCTACCCCTAAACGTATATACGTGACCTAGGATCATGAATGACCCCAAGCTTACCCTGAGTTGGCATATCATAGCATACTAAGATAAACTTACATGAGAAATACTCTACGGAAGCTAAAAACCATAATATAACTAAAGTCGGGAATGCCCAATATTGTCTGAATAACATACTAAATAAGAGTTTACAATACTAGATTGTAATCCCAACATACAAGAACTGATTCTAACTATGTCTGAATAAAAACTTCTAACTGACTAGATATGATAGGGCATGCCCCAGCTAACTCTAGAAAAACTAAAACTAAAAAGACTACGAATGAAAGAAAACATGTCTATCAACCTCAAAGAATGAGGACTCACCACTAGTACTGCTGAACTGGGGATCGAAAACCGATCTATGCGTGATCTGATTACTGAGGACGTGAACCTACATCACGAGAAGATGTAGAACTGAGTATGTGTCAGTACTTGAAAAGTACTGAGCATGCCAGATAATAATAAGCTAAACAACATATACATAACTAAAATATAGCATACTGATCAATGATATAAGACTAACATCAAGGATATACTAAACGTGCTGAATACGAACTAAACTGAATGCAATGACCAAGTTCATAACATACTGAAACTAAATACAGAACTGTAGCTGATAACCTGGTCAATGCAGTAGAATTTGACTGTGGGAGCTACTAATAACCAACATAAAACCACATGAGCTAAACGTGGAGTCTGATGTATACGTCCATCGAGAGGACCCAATATACCGTGCTGGGGGTATAAAGGCATGACTGGCATGATCACTTAATATGATCCCACAAAGAGGACTTAACCTATGGGGGCATGTAGTTCTGGGACTATGAGGGTGACTGACTCTAGTCCATTAGGTATTAAGCCTACACCTAATAGAATGTAAAAATACAACATAACTGAAATAAACTGTATAACTCGATATTCTGACATGATTACTGAAAATGAAACATTAAGTACTAATACTTAAACATTTGAAAACTGATTCATGTATATATGGATAAACTGACCTAGCAAGTGTAATTCATGAACTAAACGAATCTACACAACTAGGGTTCTAAATTTCATGCAGGAATTAAGCAATATAGTTACAAAACATAATAATCAGATTAGGATTAATCTAACAGCTAAATCACAACAATATTCTGAAGTTCTAGAAACCTGAAGTGTAAACATAATGAAATGAATCAATAATCTGACTGAATTCTAGGGACCTAATGGGTGAAAAGAACCCACTAGTGAAATCGCACATACCTGGTGATGAATTTCATGGAGAAGCCTTTCGATTTTGGGGAGTGAGACAACCATCATCGTGGTCCCTGTTCCAACCTTGATTCCTACCTGGCCTTGGATAGTTTGGACGAGAACCCCCTGCCTGATTTGCCAAGAAATGCACTTCGCATTCACAGCCTTCAAACCACTTCCCATGATATGTTTCATCAATAGGTCCATTTGGGTCATAATTTTTGCCATGTTTTCAGCTCTCTCTTAGTTCTTCTCCAATTGTTCTTTAGTCATCCAGAAGTTCAAGGAGACACCTGATCTTCCCTTGTGTACCACACAGGATTAATTTTCATCATCTCATCAAGAAGGGATGATGTAATGTCGAACGGTTGTCTCATGATTCCACCTCGAAAGAGCTGGTCTACAACACCTTTGTTGACTGTGTCAAGGCTCCAGTAAAAATATTGCAACAACACACTGTCCGGCAGCCCATGAGTCAAACATTGAAACAACAACTTTTGAAATTTGAACCATGTCTTATGGATGGGTTCGCCATCAATACTCTTGAAGTTATGTATACCATTCCTTAACTTAACCATCTTTAAAGGAGGGAAAAACATTTTGTAGAATGCCTCGGTGAGCTCCTTCCAAGAAGTTATTTAATCCCTTAGTAGCTCGGTCAACCACTTCATTGCTTCCCCCATTAGAAAAATGGGAAATAAACAAAGTCGGACTGACTCTTAGGTGATGTTCTTGAAAAAGAACGGTGCACATACATCCACAAAGTTCCTGATGTTCTCATAAGGGTCCTCATTAGCGAGTCCTCCAAAAAGACCCTTCATTTGCAATAGCTGCAACATAGTGCTGGTCACATGAAACACCGCATTGCACACAATCGGAGGTAATCGGATAGCACCTGCACTTCCCAACGGATTCTCATTGACATCATGCAAATTTGCGATGTCATCGTTGTTCCCAAGTTGGATGGCATTGCTCCCATTGACACTTATCTTTTGACCTATTTTAAAGCATCCAACAAAGAACACAACTAAGTCGGTTCAACTACAACAAAATCAGTTCACGACTAAATCTCAATAAAAGAATTCTAAACACCACTCCTCAGTAGCGGCGCCATTTTTAATAACGCTCAACTACATTTCATCCAATTCTAAGTGTAGGCAGTCACTAACAAGTATAAACCCAACTAAGAGTATGGGTCGATCCCATAAGAAGTGATGCAGTAAAGAATTCAATCAAGAAGTAAAATCTTGTCCTAATCAGTTGTAAGTATAAGTTTTGTAACACTAAAGTAAATCACAAAATTTGAATGATTAATATCAAATGGGGGGATTTGGGTAACCAATTTACAACTACTCAAACTGGAAGTAAGCAAGTAGAGAAGGTTTTTTAGGAGTCTGAGAAGTTGAATGCTAATTTCGCGTAATGGGTGATTATGAGTTACTCAAAGTTGTTGAATATCAGTGGGTAGGCTGAGTTTTAAGTACAATAGCCATTTCTCAATCAACTATTGCGATTCAAGTGAGTTCTTTCGAACATCACAAGTGAAACAAAATCAAACAACCCATTACCTTAATCAATCCACTTTTTCAAGCTAGATTTGCAAAATTGCAATTAAACCCACTTTCTCAAGCTAGATTCATAACAATGCAATCAAAATAGTTATCAACTAATAATTTGACTCTAACACTTCTTTCTCAAGAAAGTATCGAGTTCTAATCTAGAATTGCATTTTTCACTACAATGCCTCAATTAAAACATAAACAATTAATTGAACACACTTCAAATCATATACAAAATCAGTAACTAACAACACTCATTAGCTAATTAAGGTATTCAACTACATAATCACACACCTTAGAATGGGGTTTTTAGCCGAACATAGTAAAGAACAAGAAATTGTTACCAAATAAGTTTTCCATAAGATTTGGCAACAATCCAGAAGTCTCCAAATGCTCCAATTAAAGCTAAAAATTTCACAATATCGAAATCCTTTCTCAAAAATATCAAAAATAATGTTCTAGAATGTAAAATATCAAAAACCCAGAAGTTGGATAATGTGTGTAAAATTCCAGAATTGTTTAGAAGTCCTTCTCTTCCTTTGAAAAATAGCATTTATAGTTTCCTCGAATCTCAGCATCGGAGTCACTCGGCGAAGTAAGTCGGTTGTCGCCTATAACACCTCGGTCTTAGAAAGAGCTAATTTTAGAAAGAACTAAATTGGAAAATTGAGAATTTTGTGAGTTAGTCTTAAATTGTGAGCTTTGGGTCAACTTCAAATGACCATAACTTTCAGTACATGATGAGTTAGGTGGCCCATGAGATATCATATGAAGGATCTTTGATTCCTCTTTCCAGCGCCACCGAGTTTGCTAAATTCCGAGTTTGGATGAGGGAGATATGTCCATTAAAGTTCATATTGTCTAGTTATTTTGTTCTTTTCCTTAACCCACTAAGTTTTCACGTTTTGGTTACCCAAAATAGGGGTCTAAACTGATTTGGATCAGTTTTCACAATTCCTAAACATGCTTAGGGTTTTAGAGAGAAGAGCAAGAGGAGGAAAAGGAGAAGTTCAACTGTTTGTTGAAGATTCTGGTGATTGTTGAGGAGTTTCACCAAGGATTTTATTCTTATGAGGTATGTAAGTTCTCATAGTGTTGGGTTTGTTCACCCACACGCCAATCATGCTATTTTTATCTGTAATTTCGTTCTTGAGGTTGAATGATTTGAGTTCTTGAGGTTTTCTTCTTTGTTCTTTGATAATGGAGTTCTTGTTGATTTCTTGAGGTGAGGGTTGCAAATGAGAGTTGTTCTTAATCGATTTCTATGTGAATTTCATTGTAAATCTTTTGGGTTTAAGAGTCCAAAATAGTTGGAGGGAAATTGTTCGATTCTAGATGAGTTAGACATGAGATGAACAAAAAAATTAGTCAAATTCTGGGCAGGGGCTCTGGGCGGCATGCCACCATAGCGCCAAAACTACTGCCTCGTAGCTTGGGGCCTGGTGCAGCGCGTTACTTAGTGTGCCCCAAATACTGGTTGGTAGTTTTGGGGCTGGCGCTCTGCGCCACTCAGTGCGCCAGTGTCACCAGGGTTGCCAAGTCCCCTACCCTTCCGACTGTCTTTCCGTGTTAGTTCCTTAGAATTGACCCATGTTTTATACCTGATATATACACTTAAAATATGGATTAATCCTTGAGATATCATGCATATCCAATTCATAACTGTTGAATTCATAATTCAAATTCAAGATAGAGTTAAGAGTAAAGTTTGAGGAATTCTTTGAGTCATTTTGAGAAGCTTTTTACAATCTTTTAAAACTTGTTTTAAGACTTGAGTACTTGAGTATGAGGATGAGGAGATTTAATTTTTATTTTTCTTAATGAATAAATGGGAGCTAAGTATTCCCAAGAGTAAATGCTTTTACATTTAAAACGAGAGGAAATCTTGATTTCCTAATGAGTTTGTGGAGTTTTGAGCACTATCTCGTTTAAGAGAATCTTTTGAGTTATAATCTATAACTTGAGGATGAGGGAATGTTTTTCAAACATATGTGTATGAGTTATATTAGTGGGAGTATTATTGAGCGTTGATATGGGGACAAGTTCAGACAACTCAAAGTCCTCATACACCATGTATGCCAACATGGGTAAAGGTTATACTTTTTAGATGATTCATTATTGCTTTTATGCATAGCTTAGTGTATCCACTTAGTTGAGGATGTCTTATACTCCAACAAGCTATAGGACAATTCTGGGAGCGTGGGCGAGACGATGTATCATCACATAGCTCATAATGACGGTTAGAGAATCTCCCAAATAAGAGTAAAGAGTTATTATTGTATTTTTAAATACTTTGAGTTATTATTTAGTGCTTTAAAATCTTTCTATATATTGCATCTTTTCTTTGTTGCTCTATAATGAGTTGAGTATTCTAAAATTCAGTTCAGTATTTCTGAGTTTGAGTATCTTGAGTATCTTTGAGTATCCTTGAGTATCTTTGAGTTGCGTTGAGTTAATATGAGGTAAGTATGTTCTTCCCTTGTATAAGATCATGTATGTGCTTTAGAATTACCCTTGCATGCCCGTACATTCCATGTACTGACGTCATTTGGCCTGTATTTTTCATGATGCAGATACAGGTAACCATTATCATCACCAGCCGCTCCGTTGATACCACTTACACTCCAGAGTTGCTTTGGTGAGCCTCCTTTCTTGCGGAGGATTCCCTTTTTTTTTTAGTTTTGTGAAGATGTCTTAGCTCTTGTCCCGACGTGTATAATAGTATTCAGAGGCTTCATAGACAGTAGAGTTTTCAGAAGTCTATTTCATTTTAAATTTTTAATGTTATAGACTTGAGTTGTCTCTTTTGGCCAGTTGAATGTTTTCTTTAAAATATTTTGAGTTATCTATTTTGAGACTGTTTGAGACAACCTTTACTTTTGAGTTAATCTAATGTAGAATAAGTCTTTCGCTAAGTATTGAGCCATGCCAAGGGTTCGCTTGGGGACCAACAATGGTTCTCAAGTGCTAATCGCTTCCAAGGACTTAAATTTTATGTTTTGGGTCAACATCACACAACCATAACTTTTAGTACATGATGATTTATGTGGCCCATGAGAAATCAAATGAAAACTCTTTGATTCCTCTTTCCAACACCACCGGGTTTGCTAAAGTACGAGTTCAGATGAGGGAGATATGCCCGTTTGAGTTCAACCTGTCCAGCTAAGGAAATTCATTCGAATTAAGGAGGGGTATTTTGGTCTTTTTCTTACCCCACTAATTTTTCACGTTTTGGTTACCTCGAATAATGTTCTAAACTGATTTGGATCAGTTTTCACAATTCCTAAACATGCTTAGGGTCTTAGGGAGAAGTGCAAGATGAGAAAAAGGAGAAGATCAAGCGTTCGTTCAAAATTCTTGTGACTGTTGAGGAGTTTCGCCAATGATGTGATCCTTACTATGTATGTACGTTCTCATAGTGTTGGGTTAGTTAACCCACGCACCATTCATGTGATTTTTATCTGTAATTTCATTTCGGAGGTTGAATAATTTAAGTTCTTGAGGTTTTGTACTTTTTTCTTTGATAATGGAGTTCTTGTTGAGTTCTTTATGTGAGGGTTGCAAATGAGGATTTTCTTGATCAATTTATGTGTGAATTTCGTTGTAAATGTGGTTAGTTTAAGAATCCAAAAGAGTTTGATTGAAATCGTTCGATTCTAGATGAGTTAGGGCATGAGATTGAATAAGAAAATTCGTCAAATTCTAGACAGGAGCTTGGGGCTTCGCACCACCATAGAGCCACAACTACTACCCACTAGTTTGGGGCCTAGCACGGCGTGCCACTCAATACACCCAAAATGTTGGTCAGTAGTTTTTCGGCTGGAGCCTTGCACCACTCAGTGTGCCAGGGTCGCCAGGTCTACTACCCTTCCGACCTTCTTTCCGTGTCAGTTCCCTCGAATCGTACCCATGTTTTCTACCTGACATCTACACTTAAAATCTTGATTAATACTTGAAACATCATGCATATCCAAGTCATGACTCTTGAATTCATAATTCATTTTCGAGATAGAGTTAAGAGTCAAGTTTGAGGAAGTTCTTTGAGTCATTTTGAGAAATCTTTTACAACCTTTTAAAACTTGTTTAAGACTTGAGTACTTGAGTTTGAGGATGAGGAGAGTTGAGTTTTATTTTTCAAAATTAATATATGGGAACTAAGTATTCCCAAGAATAAATGCTATTACATTTAAAATGATAGGAAATCTTGATTTCCAAATGAGTTTGGGAACTTTTGAGCAATATCTCTTTTAAGAGAATCTTTTGAGTAATAATCTATAAGTTGAGGATGAGGAATGTTTTTAAAACATATGATCATGAGTTATATTATTCGAAGTAGTATTGAGCACCGATATGGGGACGAGTTCAAACAACTCAAAGTCCTCATAAACCATGTATGCTAACATGGGTAAAGGGCCATACTTTTTAGATTGTTCCTTATTTCTTTTAAACATAGCTTAGTGTATTTAGTTTGTTGAGGATTTCTTATATTCTGGGAAGATATAGGACAGTTCTGGCATCGTGGGTAAGATGTTGTATCATTTCATATCTCATAGTGATGGTTGTCGGTTAGAGAATCTCCCAAACAAGAGTAAACACATATTACTGTATTTTTAAATACTTTGAGTTTTCATATACTGCTTTAAAAGCTTTCTTTATACTGCATCTTCTCTTTGTTGCTTTATAATGAGTTGAGTATTCTGGAATTGAGTTAAGTATTTTTGAGTTTGAGTATCTTGAGTATCTTTGAGTATATTTGAGTTGAGGTAAGTATGTTCTTCCATTCTATCATATCAAGCTTATGTATGTGCTTTAGAATTCCCCTTGCATGCCCGTACATTGCATGTACTGATGCCATTTGGCCTGCATCTTTCATGATGCAGATACAGGTAACCATGGTCATCAACAAGCGCTCTGCTGATGCCACTTGCAGTCCAAAGTTGCTTTGGTGAGCCTCCTTGCTTGCGGAGGATTCCCGTTTATTTTTTCAGTTTTGTTAAGATATCATGGGTCTTGTCCCAAAGTCTATCATAGTATTTAGAGGCTTCATAGACAGTAGAGTTTTGAGAAGTCTATTTCATTTTCAATTTTTAATGTTCTAAAATTGAGTTTCCTCTTTTGGCCAGATAAATGTTTTCTTTGAAATATTCTGAGTAATCTATTTTGAGAATTATGAGAAACCTTTTTTTTTACTTCATCTAATGTTGAATAAGTCTTCCGCTGAGTATTGAGTCAGGCCAAGGGTTCTCTTGGGGATCAGCAATGGTTCTCGAGTGCTAGTCATGTCCAAGGTGTATGCTCGGGGATGACATCACCGACCCGATCGGCGATTCACCGAGTGCTCCTCCTCTCGACTTTTTAGCGTCGCTTTTCACCATCTCATTTTTGTAACTTTTGGCAATTGTGATCGACATTGCTAATCTCTTCGGCGTGTCGCCGAACTGCTAATGTACTCGCCAAATTGGTCTTGTCCATGGGCTGGCCTCCTAGAACTTTAGGCGAGCTGAAGGTCCACTTGGTGACTCGCCGAGTGGCTTTGGCCAGTACCATGTTTGCTTTCCTTCAACTTTTTAAGCTTTTTCGCTCTTATTTGCCACGTAGTGTCTTTGCCTTGCTCTTTTGCCTTCATTGCTGCATATTAACATTTTAACATCAGTTATGAGCATAAAATTAGCATTGAGGACACTAATTTCCTGAGTATTAAGCCCTAAATGAGTTGAAATCCCCTACTCAGCACTAACCATAAGAACTTAACTTTCTTTTGAGTGAATGTCGTCAATGGAGAGACAATCGAAGAAAACCCTTCAATAAACTTTCTATAATAACCAACAGAACCCAAGAAAATTTGAATATCCTAAGGGGATACAGGTCTAGGCCAACTCTTAACCACATCCATGTTCTTAGGATCTACCTCAGTACCCTTACCGAAAATAATGTGACCAAGCAACTCCAAGAACCTCAACCGAAACTCACATTTGCTAAACTTTGCAAATAGTTGTTGGTCCTTGAGGACTTGCAACACAATCCTCAAATGCTCGAAATGCCCGTCCTCGCTCCTTCAGTAAATTAAGATGTCATTGATAAAAAAAATCACAACCATGTCTAGATATTATTTAAACACTCTATTCATCAAGTCGATAAACATGCCAAGAGCATTAGTCAAACCAGATGACATTACCAAAAACTCATAATGACCATACCGAGTTCGAAAACATCTTCAGAATGTCATCTTCCTTCACCCTCAATTGGTGATAACCCGACCAGATGCTGATCTTAGAGAAGTAACTCCTCACTTTAGAGGTTGATTAGGTTCTTCGATCTTGTTTTCTTCCGTTGGCTACACTTCGTAATCAAAAATCACTCAAATATGAACTCATTCTATTTGATTTTATTATGCGTATAACTTTCTATTTAAGTGTGCTGGTTTCTTTGGAGATAGCATTGCCCTATTTATTGTCACGCCCCAGATTCAAGGGGCGCAACTTGCTCTAAATGCAAAAACTCAGGCTCGAGCCAACCCTTCTAAACCATTTGCTACTAGCGTATGGCAGCCACACGCAGTCAAGAAAACAAAAAAGTATATCTTGGCTTAAAATTAAGCCGTCGACCGGCAAGGCTCCTGTACACAGATCCAAAAAAGAAACAGCTACTCCCAAGAGTTTATATAAAGAAATAGCCAACTAGCACTGAAGTCCTGATTGGGCCGTCGAGGCCACCATGATCTCTATACCGAAACTGAAAGCATGTATATCAAGACAATGCATCACACAACTAACAAGCTTTAGCAAACCAACAAACTAGGCTAGCATGGCCATAACGTAGCTATACACCCCACACACTAGTCTGCAAGCCTCTAAGAGTAGTAAAGATTGGCAGGACAGGACCCCATCCTACCCATGAAAATATATACAACAAAAGCTAACAAACCTCTTAACTCTGGCAGCTCCGGAGAAAAGGGGCTAGCCAACCGGATAGAAGTCAATATTGCTGCTAAGGAGGTCTACTAAGTCGTATGTCGGGAATTGCATACATGAATGCAGCGCCCCTGGGTAATGGGGCGTCACTACAAAATAATGTACCGAGTATGACAGACAATAGACTATGAGCAGGTATCCTAATATACTGGAGTAATCCGATAAATAAATCAAGAATAAGATAAGCATACTGACCTTCTCCTAAATCTAAACTTATCAAAAATAATAAAATAACAACCTAACAAAGCCCACATAAGCTCGGCAGGTACAAACTGCACACAAGACCACCTACCCAGGCCGTCATATTCCCAGAAGGTGCCAATCAGTCTATATACCCCTATCGGTAGTCCCCTAACCCCGTAGACAGTCACATAGCCCTCTTAGGCAATAGTATAGCCCAGTAGGCATCACATAGCTCTCTTAGGCATCAATATAGCATATAGGCAACTTATACCCCTCTTAGACAACAACATGGCCCTGTAGGCAACTCATAGCCCTTTTAGGCATCAATATAGCCCTGTAGGCAACTCAGAGCCCTTCTAGGTGTCAAAATAGCCCTGTAGGCAACTCATAGCCCTTTTAGGCGTCAATATTGCCCTATCGGTAGAACATTGCCCTTCTAGGCATAGATCACATTCTTGCAGCTAACCACAATAGCCCAAAGGGAAACAATAACAATCCAACTGCTAAAAGCTAGTAATTTAGTTATAAGAAACCTATACAAATATCCTCTAAGTCGTGTCCAACATAGGGACGCTACTACTGAATAAGAATCCCAATAAGAGAGGATTATATCCACTCGAGCAGCCAACAATCAACAATAATCGCTACAAATATAACAACGATAACAACTCAATTAGATTGCTCCTTAGCTTTAAGGAAATATACCGTAAGAAGAGAATAGCCTTAACATACCTTTTTCGCTAAATTCATGTGGCCTAACAACTTTTACTCATAACTCCCTCGAAACTACAACAAGGTAGGACCATAATCAACACACAAAAATAAAAAATACCATCACAATACGATAAAAGATATGTATTTCCATCACTAATTGTTATTTGCTGCTTATAAAAGCTAGAGTTAATGAAAGAATAATCTTACCTCGATCTTATGTTCGTAATACGCCTCAAAACCTTCAAATATATCCAAACCCTTGGTGTCCCAACACTAAACTGTGATATGCTACGAAATCGATAAAACAAATTATACCACGATGATGAGCCCAACGTAAGAACAACTTTCGTCAAGGACTTAAGTCGAGAAAATCTATACTTTAGTTGATCCAAGAAATGGGTTTCTCTAATTTTTTTGGTTCTTAGCTAAAAAATGAAGTAAAGGTTCGAAGAAGAAGATATATGTAAAGTTCCACCTACTAGGGCCCCACCTCACATGCCTGCTTGCACAGTCCCACAAAAATACAAATATCTCTCTATTCTGAAGTCGTATGAACAAACGGTTTGATGCGTTAGAAACTAGACTCGTAGACCTTCGATTCAATAAGTCGTGGGACCCATAACTTTTTATAGATTGGGAGAAAACCTCTGAAACATTTGACCCAAATTTCAGAGAAATCTTTAAAAAGGAACTTACAATAACTTCCGCCAACTTTTATTTTGCCACTTACCTAACTTCAAAACATGAGATGCAACACTTGAACACTTAAAATAGGACATACCACATCATTCTTAATTTATTACCCACCCTCCTTCTCTTTCCATGGAGATATGAGTAATTTTAGACGTTTCGAAAAGTCGGGGTGTTACATCCTTCCCCTCTTAGAAACATTCGTCCTCGAAAGAAAAATCTAAGTCACGCGGTTCAATCCTTAGGAGTTGCCAAAATTTAGACAGTGTATCCTTTGTACATGTCACTATCCGGGAACCTGTAATGCAAAATTTCTAACCTAGGTTTCTCACATGATGACATAAATAGATAAGCACTATAGCTCTACCATAATAGTGTGAGAAGATATACAAAGACAACCACAATAATAATAAGCAATAGTATATATATAAAAAAAAATCGGATAGGTATCTTACTTTACTGCCCTAATATAAACTAATATGCCATCACCCTGGGTATGAAACAAGTGAGGATATTTGGATCTCATGCCATCCTCATCTTCACAGGTCGCCTCTTCTGTATTCTTGTTCCTCCACAATACTTTAACCGAAGCCACCTCTTTGGTCCTAAATTTACAGACCTGCCGATCTAAAATGGCAACTGTAGTTTCCTCGTAGGACAATTCCTCTGTGATCTAAACATTCTCAACTGGGACAACCCGAGAAGGGTCTCCTACGCACTTCCGTAGCATCGAACATGAAAACTTGATGAATAGATTTTAGCCCCAAAGGCAATTCTAACTCATAAGCCACTCGTCCTACCCTCCGAAGGATCCAGTATGGCCCAATGAATTGGACTAAGCTTTCCCTTTTTTGTCAAATCGCATAACACTTTCATAAGCGAGACTTTTCAGAATACCCAG
Organism: Solanum tacnaense; assembly: GCA_029582525.1. Lineage (NCBI taxonomy): Eukaryota > Viridiplantae > Streptophyta > Magnoliopsida > Solanales > Solanaceae > Solanum > Solanum tacnaense. Next base: position 2,474 of record JAJOOD010041085.1, on the reverse strand, counting down.
TCATCTACACAAAACTCTAAGTCCCTTCATCACACATCTATGTATGACTTCTGTGGACTTTGAGCTGTTAGTAACCTCTCCCGAATGAGCTTAACTTTCTCCATTGTCTGCTGGACAAAGTCGGGTCCAATCAACCCTGACTCACTACCTCGAACCATCCAATGGGTGATCTACATTTTCTCTCATACAAAACCTCATAAGGTGCCATCTTGATGCTGGAATGATAACTATTATTGTATGAGAACTCAATAGGAGACAAGTGGTCATCCCAACTTCCCTTGAAGTCTAGTGCTCACACCCGTAACATATCTTCGAGTGTCAAAATTGTGCGCTAAGCCTGGCTATCTATCTGAGGGTGAAAGGTGGTACTAAGATTAATCTGTGTCCCTAATCCTTTCTGGAAGGACTTCCAAAAATTGGCGGTAAATTGTGCTCCTCTATCAGAGATAATAGATACTGGGACACCGTGTAGCCTAACAATCTCTCTAATATAGAGTCATGCATAGACTTCGGCCAAACAGTATCCCTGACTGGTAAGTAGTGGGCTAATTTTGTTAGTCTATCAACAATTACCCAAATAGAGTCAAACTTGCGATGCGATCGAGGTAACCCTATAATAAAATCCATATTAATTGCTTCCCACTTCCACAAATGAATGGCTATCTCTTTAACTAGCCCAGCGGGCTTTTGGTGCTCAATCTTTACCTGTTGGCAGTTAGGACACTTCGCCACAAACACTGCAACGACCTTCTGTATCCCATGCCACTAATAGATCTCCTTAATATCATGGTACATCTTCGTCGAACCAGGGTGAATAGAATAATGGGAATGATGTGCCTCTTCCATATTTTGATGTCGAAGCCCTGCAATATTCAAAACACACAATCGATCGCTATATCTGAGGACTCCATCTTCTGCTATATCAAATGCTAAAGACTGTTGATCCTGAGGCTTGGCTCTAAGCTAGGATCCTCTTGTTGCCGTGATTTTACTTCTACAACTAGAGATGATATGGCTGTATCTTGAATTGTGACCCCACTATCGTCTGCCTCTAACAATCTGATTCCCAAGCTAGCTAACTAATGAAGCTCTCACGCTATCTCCCGCTTCTCAACACCTAAATGGGATAAACTACCCATAGATATTCGAGTGAGGGCATCGGCTACAACATTCACCTTTCCTGGATGATATAAAATATCCACGTCGTAGTCTTTCAGTAACTCCAGCCATCGACGTTGTCGCAGATTTAACTCCTTCTGTCCAAATATATATTGAAGGCTCTTATGATCTGTGAAGATGTCAACATGAACACCATACAAATAGTGTCTCTAGATCTTTAACGCATGCATAACTGTAGCCAACTCTGAATAGTGGGTCGGATAGTTCTTCTCATGCTTCATCAACTGCCTTGAAGCATATGCGATAAACTTACCAAGTTGCATTAGAGCAAATCCCAACCCAACACCAGAAGCATCACAATACACCGCATAGCCCTCTGAACCAACTGGCAATGCTAGAATTGGTGTTGATGTTAACCTGTCCTTCAGCTCCTGGAAACTATGCTCGCAAGCTTCAGTCCACTGAAACTTAGCTGCTTTTTTAGTCAACTTCGTTAATGGTGCTGAAAGTGAAGAAAACCACTCTACAAACCTTCTGTAGTACCCAGCTAACCCTAAGAACCTACGAACCTCAGTCGGAGTCATAGGTCTGGGCCAAGTCCTTATGACCTCAATCTTCTTTGTATCAACCTTAATGCATGCATCTGATACAATATGACCTCGGAAAGCCATAGAGCTCAACCAGAATTCACACTTAGAGAACTTTGCATAAAGTTCCTGCTCTCGAAGAACTTGAAGGACTGCTCACAAATGATCTGCATGCTCAGCTTTTGAATGCAAATAGACGAAAATATCATCAATAAATATAATCACAAATGTACCTAGATACGGACTGAATATACTATTCATCAGGTCCATAAACACTGCTGGGGCAATGGTCAATCCAAAAGACATAACCAAAACTCAAAATGCCCATATCTAGTTCTGAATGTTGTCTTTGGAATATCTTTCTCCCGAACTCGTACCTGATGGTACCCTGATCTCAAATCAATCTTCGAGAAGTACTTAGCACCTTGTAGTTGATCTAACAAGTCATCGATCCTCGGAAAGGGGATACCTATTCTTTATAGTAGCCTTGTTCAGCTATCGATAATCGATACACATCCTCAGCGAGCCATCCTTTTTTCTCACAAATAATACTAGTGCACCCCTTGGTGAAGCACTAGGCCTGAAAAAAGCCTTTATCAAGCAAATCTTTTGTAACATCCGACAATTTAAAATGAATATGAAGAAGCTTGAAATTGGAAGTAGTCATTTTTTTGGAAAGAAATTCAGAATCTGGAAATTCGGCCAAGTGTGGAAATCAGTGAGTTTTTGGCCAACTTTGAGAAGTCATAACTCCTAGCTCAGGATGAT
>JAJOOD010041084.1:0-22510 GCA_029582525.1 Solanum tacnaense | reverse complement strand
AATATTTTATACAAGATTTTTTTTTAAAAAAAAGGATGGGGAATTATTGGAGGGGGGGGGGGGTACTTTGAAGAGGTGGTGGAGTGGGATAAGAAAAATAATTTAAATTTTATTTTTTTAAAAAAATATTTTTTTATGAATAGTAACACTTTAATTATTAATTTTTAATTAATATTAATAGTTTATTATTTAATTTTTGTCAAGGTGGAATATTTTATCCATGTGGAATGCAAAGTGTCAAGTTTTTTTTTTCAAATTAAAGACAGTGTTTTACACACACCATTGAGGTGTGTTTCTCAAACTAAAAAGTGATAGTTTAGGTGTGAAACTCACGCTCTCAATATTTTAGCTATGAAACTAAAATAACGTGGACAGTTTAGGTGTGTTTTTAACACTTATTTCATAAGAAATAAAGGGGAGAGAGGAAAAATTCAAAAAAGAATAGGGCCAAAATCTGATTTTTGAGGTGTTTTTTTATTATGATACGGTCAAACAAGAGTCATTGGATAAAAAAAAATATGGATGGTGGAAATTAAAAATTGAGTCATAGTTATTGGACTAAATTTAAAATTGATTAGGTTGTTATAATTGGATTCAAATTAGCCCAATTGAATCGAAATTGAGCCTTTTGAGCCAATTCATTTTTTTAACATAGAAAGACAATAAATAAATAACATTAACAAAAAAAAAATACAAATACAAATACAATTAAATACGTCAAAAATTAGTTGTTCACGATGGAATTTATACTTTAATGGAACAGTTAATACAAACGGCACAAAGACTGGGGTGATTCTCATATCGCCCATAGGGCAGCATTACCCTGCAAAAGCTCGACTTTGTTTCTTCTATAAAAATGACACAACAAATGATGAAGCATGAATCATGGGTCTAAATATGAAAATAGATTTGGAAGTGCAAGAATTGATTGTGTTGGTAGATTTCGATTTGCTTATTCAACAAGATCAAAGAAAATGGAAAACAAAAGACCTCAAGCTTCTTCCATACAAACAATGTGTGGAATACCTCAGAAATTTGTTTAAGTTCATTGAGTTTATATATATCCCCAGGTTTCATAATGAATTGACTGATGCCCTGGCTTCTTTGGCCTCAATGCTTCCATATCCTAGCAACACTTGCATCACTCCTTTTGGAAATTCAAGTTCATGACCAACAATAATATTCTAACACAATTGAAGTAGAACCATATGGTGAGCAATGGTACCTAGACATGAAGCACTTTCTTACAAACAAAAAATATCCAGAACATGCTAATGGAAGCTAGAAAAGAACTATTAGGCGCCTGGCTAGAGGTTTCTTTTTTAGCGGGAAATTTAATATAAACGAACCCTAAATTTAAATTTGTTGAGATGTGTGGATATTGAAGACGACGAGAAAATCATGAATGAAATACATGCTGAGATATGTAGATCACACATGAACGGATATGTCCTTGATATAAAAGATACTTTGAATAAGGTATTAGTGGCTTACGATGGAATGGGACTGCTTTCGCTTTGTGAACAAAGATCATCAGTGTCAAGGTAATTTAATTAATTCACATCCTTCACAATTACACCCTATGGCCACTCCTTCGCCATTCGCTGCATTGGGAGTGGATGTCACCAGACAAATTAGACAAAAGCTATAAAAGGACATCGATTCATTTTGGTTGCAATTTATTGCTTCACCAAATGTGTAGAGGGAGTCACTTTAAAAGTAGCTACTACGAAGGTGGTCGTGGATTTTTTAAATTCTAAAATCATTTGCCACTTTGGTATCCCAAGAACTATCATCTCATACAACACTGCAAATCTATATACCAATTATAAATTTTGCATCACAATTCTACTCCATACCGATCAAAAGCCAATTGAGTTGTGGTAGATTCCAACAAAAACATCAAAAAGATCCTCGAAAAGATGGTTCAAGGCACCAGAAAATGGCATGAAAAGTTACCTTTCACAGATTTGGGATATCGTACGACAACACACACATTGATTGGTGCAACCCCTTACTTGCCGGTGTATAAAACCAGCGGGGTAACACCAACAGAAGTTAAAATTCAATCTCTCCGAATTGTGGAATCTAAAATTGAGGATATTGAATGGGTTAAAACTCGATTAGATCAACTGACGTTAATTGATGAAAAAAGTTTGGCGGGCATTTGTTTTGAATAGCTTTATCAACAAAGTGTGGCTCGTGTATACAACAAAAGGGTGCACCCAAGACATTTTGAAGTAGGTCAACTTGTCTTAAAATGCATTCTTCTGTACCAAAAAAAAGCCAAGCAAAAGTTTGCTCCAAATTGGCAAGGTCCATATCTTATCAAGGAAGTGTTATCGAAAGGAACACTGCACCTTACTAATGTGGAGGGAAAAATCACAAGCATAATGATTAATACAAACACAGTCAAAAGATACTACATCTAATGCATTTTAACATACAGTGGCAAACAACGGTTGGCATTTTATGATTCGGAAGATGAAGGCCCCTCGTTCCAAGGAAATAAAAAAATCAATCAATAAAAAAAAAGTCCTCTCTTCGAAAGTTTGAACTATGTTCGTCCTGATTCTGAAATGATACATTGGCAACCCTTTTGGGTTTGGTCATTCCATCAAAAAAATTAATATTATATTATTCATAAGAGCTAGGGTATTTTTTTATTTGGTTACAATAGTTCCAAAATTGTAGTTGATCAGTTCATGGTTCTGTCTGGCAACTGACTTTCTAATTAATTCTTTAAGAATACCAGATTCAATATGTTTTGTGTAGACAATATCATCAATAGAAAAAAGAGACTTATAAGTGAACCCTTGCTGGAACAATAAGACAAAAAGATAAGAAAAAAAGAGAGTCTTATCGGTGAAAACCTTCGCAGGCACAATAAGGCGACAAGAGAGAGGACCTTATCGGTGAAAAGTCTCATAAGAACCTTAAGATAATAAGAGAGAACAACATGAAAATGGTTATTGGAGGGAATGCTGAAAGAGCACCGCTTTTCAACCCCTCTACATGAAAAGTGCTGCTAGGATATATAAATCAATTTCATATTACAAATGGTTCAGACTTTGAGAACTAGACAACACAAATACATCAAAAGTCAAATACAAATTGCATGTCATGACTCATTCAAAGTCGATATATGCCTATAGATACCTTCTCTTTGTCTCCTTCCTTAAAAGGAATGCCCCTTTTTAAGTATAAGTCTGTCTTGATTAATTCTTTTAATATTCTTAAATCTGATATTTTTTAGTCCCTTTCGATACAATCTTGTATCAAAGAGGTTGCAATGCTCACGACGGTTTCCCCAAAAGGAAAAGTTGAGTACCTGAGTCGATATGGCAGTGATCAAGGACTAAAGACACCTAGATTCTTTACCCAAAGAAATTGTGTGTGAAGAATACAATAAAGCCTCTCAAGTCATTAGAAAGTTTTCAAAAGGAATATTCGTTCTCCAAGAAATCAATTGCACCATGGCAATTAGTAGTACCAAGAAGATTAAGGTCTCTGATTAATAAAGAGGAAGCTTTAGAAAAGTGGTTCAACCAAGGATTTCAGTTAGAATTTGACAAAATGGCGAAAGTATGGTCAAGCCATCAGAACACCAAGTCCGCAAACCAACTATCACTCTTACACTAACAATTATTTTCTTTCTTTTGCTCAACAATGGGACAAAATAAAATGCAGTATTACAAGTCAGAAAGATGAAACATCACAAAAGAAGTTCTTAAAATTCTTCACATTTTTTGGTGTTTCATCACATGCTATTTGTATTTTTTGCCTCTCAATTTGAAAACTTCGAGCAATCCTTCTGGTCTGATTCCTTCATTAGGAAAACATTTTCGAGTTAGTCAAAAGTCATTTTGTTTAATTGATTTGGAGACTAACTTGAATTTTTTTTGGGTTGTGATGCTTTGTGTGGTAAGGCTTTTATTCATGCTTGTACATACATGTTGTCTAGAACTTTCCCCAAAATGTATTTCAAGGAAATATTCTATATGTGGCTTGGCTTGAAAGGTGAATCTATTTCCTTTTTGACAAGCCACTCTACTAAAAATTATCCCAAATAGATGCAATCTTTGTAAGCCCCTTTGACCTTGAACTGAATGTTCTTGGGCACCATGTTGCATATTAGCTAACTTTTTGTGGGGCGATGATGAAGACCTTGAAATATTATGCTCCTCTATTTTTGGTATCCTCATGTATCCCTAAATGTTAATAACTTGTGATGTAAGCTAAAATCCTAAGTTTGGGAGAGGAAAAATTGAATGAGTTGTGATGTAGACAAAAGCCTAAGTTTGGGGGTTTTGTGCACCAAGAGAACAAAGAGAAATGAGATAAAAACATAGAGCGCCATAAGATTCAAAATGAGAAGTGCTTTAGTGAATTCGTAGATGAAAGAATATTAAGAAGGAAAACAAAATGTTGGTGCTAGCTCGTACGAGAGGAAAATGCTATTGGCAAATCGCCGAAACCGTTCGGCAGGCACGACATAGTCTGCCCTATGGACTTCGGAGATGGGGCTCTGGAACATTCGACAGGAGACTTTTATAACTTGGTGAATCAACAATGTGCTTAGGCGACCTAATTTTTCTCGCCCTTTTTCTTCATCGCTGACATCATCACTTAGTGATCAATTGGCGAAGTTCCAAGTCCATTATGCGAGTCACCGACCTGTTCGGCGAACTCCTGCATTCTCGCCAAATTACCCCTTTCTGCAAGTGTCACCCACTGGAACAAAAGGCGATATTCTGATCATTGGGCGCAACACCGAAGCATTTGGTGACTGTTTCATTTTCTCACTGACTAGGCGCTTAGTGAATATTCCTCGTCACCTACTTCTACATGTTTACATACTAGAATGTTATCTTCATTTGCTATTTTTTATTTTTATTCTTGTTTTATCAGCGGGAGTGTCCGCTCTGTACTCACATTGGGGACAATGTTGAATGCTTTTGGTGGGGGTTGTGTACTTGGTCAGTGAATTCCGCAGTGTTCTTGGACCCTTTTTGACCATCAATTTTGCCACCTCTTGTGTAATTAATTGTGGTTGTTCTTGTACAAATTTGAGTATCGGTCTTGTTTAATACCGATGACTTGAATAGTGCTCTCAATCGAACAAACATGAATGTGCGGCTACAATGAGGCCAAATGAAGTTGCATAGGCAATATGTGAACTCTTTGCAACTCGTTGTGACTAGCCAATTATCAAATTGAGTCTCTTGTGATGACCATTGCACACCAATGAAAGTGTGGAGTCTTGTTTGAAAATGGTGTCAATGCCATGTGTGATGAGCTTACCGTGAACCATGTGTGATGACACCTAGAATTTGCCTCGTGGGTCCATTTGACCAAGTAATGTGAGCTCTTGAAATGATCTTAGGCAACAATTTAAAGAGTGAAACAATTTGACATTATATCTCTATTGTGGCCTACCTTGTGAATGTGTGAACTTGTTTGAGCACCCTTTGAGCCTTACCCTTTTTCTTGGAAGAAACATGATGCAATTCTGACCTCTCTTTATCCCCTCTCCCTTAATCCTCATGAGATGTGGTTTATTTGAATAATCAAATTAGGCCAAAAGCCTAAATTGGGGGTGTGGTGAAAAGAGAAGGTAAATCAAGAAATGCAAAGAAATCCCCCTTGATCCATGATTAAGAAAAAGATGGAACCCCTCCATACAAAAAAATAGAGAAAAGATGAAAGAAAAAGAAAAATAACAAAAAAGTTTTGCAATAAAGTTGTAGAAGTGCAAAAGAAAATGGGGTGTCCGGTGTTCCATGAAAAGTGAATAATGGGGTAAGTTTTGAGCATGAATGAGAATAATGAAGAATAGGAAAAGTGTTATTCACACCACATTTCATTAGGATATCAGTCACTAAGACTAAATGACCATACATTTACACTCAGCCCTATTACAAGCCTTTAAAAGACCTTTTTGATCTTGAGTGAGCTGACACAAGTGTTGGTTGGAAAATAAGGGCAAACCTATGGGTGGAGTCATGCATGTGTTCATCTTTGTGAGTGTGAGGGTTGATTGTGATTCCAGAGTTATAATTGTTGAACCATTGTGTGTAAATATGAAATCATTCTTTGTGTGAGGGTATTTGAGTACCTTCGTTGAACTTGAACTTCCATTTGAAGCAAGTTTTGTGAACTTGAGAATCTTTGATAATGGTGAATCAAAACTGGAATCTTTAAGTGCACAATTGATCCTCGCATGAGTAAGTTCAGTCTTGTTGCGTGCATTCATGATTTAGTCTTGTGTAGCACTGTTTGAGGCACCCCTTTTTGAACTGCTGAACTTGAGTTTTACTTGAGGACAAGCAAAAGTTAAAGTTGCGGGTGTTCATGAGTCCACGATTTGGACTCATTCAAGGATTTATTTGGACAAATTGAGTGGCCTGAAATGTTTATTTTGTGCTAACAACTGATGTAAAACCATTGATTTTCAGACATATGGATTGAGGAACAAAGCTAGGACAGAAATGGGAGATAGAGACACCACGAACTAGAAAGAGAAGGGAAAGACAAGCCTAATAATCGCCGATGTCACTCAGCGATTCACCAATTTGTCACCATACCACCTAAAGTTACAGAACGCTGAGAGTGAATTAGGGGTAACTTCGGAGAATAGCAGTTCCACTCAGCGTGTCACTAATCACTTTGGCGAAGGATGACCAGATTGCCAAAAGCACTGATGAAGATCCAAATAAGTGCCAATGGGCGAGTGAAATGGAGAAAGGGCGCGTCATGGAATTGCTCGGCGATCCCAACCTGGCTCACCTAAAATTACAGTGGCTGGACTAAGAATAGGTGAAAAATGAAGGTGAGATGAAGGGAAATCGGTGAGTCGCCGATCGGTCGGCGAAGCCCGACTTACCTCGCCAATTAGACCCAAACAGCTTCCCATTAGACTTGCATAAATTGACTTCTGGAAAAGAGAGAAGGCATTCAGAAACGAGAGGAATAGAATATTGAGAGTAAAAACACTATCATTGTGGATTTCAAGTGATTTTGGAGAGATTTTTCATTGCAATTTTGTAATAGTGAAGATTCTAGTACTTTATAACTCTCGAATTTCATTTACACATCTATGGAAATTATGGTTGGTGTTGATTTTCATCTTTTCATCATGAGTGACTAAAACCCTCACCTTGGGGGTTTGACAATGTGACCAATTGTTACATTTTTACTAAATGGGTGTGATAAATTAGTGGTTTATGGTGTTAATCTGAAGTGGGTCTAAATTAGCATGGTGGTTTAACCTCATTATTGCATCTTTGGTGTGATAAAGTTCAGAGTTTTGTGCTTTCTCTAGAGAGAAGTACAAAACAAACGTCGTATTTTGGCATCCTTAGTAGTGGGTCTTGACGGTTTCAACTTGAGAAAGTGAAACCCAATACCTAGCCTTTGTATCTAGCTTGAGAGAGTGGATTTGATAAGAACGTGGCCTACTTAGCTTGTGGATGGTGTTGAGGTTCGAGAGAACTCAAAAGAAATAAGACAATTGTTTGAGATAAAGTTGTTTTACTTATAGCCCATTCTACCCAAAGAGATTAGCATTATCGGTATTGATTTACACCCATTTAGTTGAATTCGACAGTTGGTTAGTCAACCCCTCAAATGTTCCCAAATTATCTGATTGTTTCTTGTTGATAAATTGAAGTGGATCGGTAACAATATTTTGAAATTTGTTTGTTAAACTCTTGAATTGTTGTATTGCACAACTGCAAATGTCATTGTGATACTTTTGTATTTGAATTCAAAGAACAATATTCTCTGTGGGAACGATCCCAACCGAATAGGTTAGGTTATTATATTGACTAATGATCGTCGACACTTAGAATTTGATGAAGTGTCATTGAAATGTTAATCACATTCTCAGTTAGCATGTCAGTATTTTGAGCTATCCAGTATATTACAGAATTTCAGTCATAACTTGTTAATTACTTAATCAATTAGGAGAAACTTAATACCGAGTTGGACTAGGGTCAATCACCCTCATAGTCCCAGAACTACGTGCCCCCGTAGGTTGTATGTCCCCTATGTGGGCATCATTTTGGTGATCACGCCAGTCATGCCTTTATACCCTTGGCAAGGTATATTGGGTCCTGTCGATGGGGCGTATACATCAGACTCAACATTTATCTCACGTGGTTTTATGTCGGTTATTGGTAGCTCCTATAGTTTAGTCAGACTTTATCTCATTGAACATTTTATCAGTACAGTTCAATATTCAGTCTCAGGATGTTATAAATTTGGACATTGCATTCAGTTATTTCATGTCCAGTATTCTCAGTTTTGTATCATGCTTATCTCTTATCATTGCTCAGATATGTTTTTGGTTCAATTATGATTATTGTTCAGCTTTATTCTATCATGCATGCTCAGTACCTTTCAAGTACTGACGCATACTCTGCGCTACATCTTCTCATGATGTAGGTTCAGGTTCTTAGCTTCCAGCTCATGCATAGATCGATTCCCGATCTCCAGTTCTACAACATCAGTGGTGAGTCCTTATTCTTTGAGGACAAGTGACATGATTGTCTGTTATGCTTTTAGTCTTTAGTTTCAGTTTTGCTAGATTTAGCTGGGGAATGTCCCAGCACTTCTAGTCTGTTAGAGGCTACTTTCAGACATTGTTTAGATTCAACTTAGTATTGGAGTTTGATATTTGATTTGTTATTGAACTCTCAGATTTCATTATACAGATTTACTATATGGGTATTCCCCATAATTTCAGATTTATCTTATGATTAGCTTCCGCAGAGTAATTATTGCTTCAGTTTACTATTAGTATGCTCATGTTATGCCAGCTGGGTTAGCTTGGGGTCACTCGTGATCCTAGGTCCCGTGTCCGCGTCCAGGGGGTATCTTCGAGGAGTGACAAATTAAGTTATTAATCCAAGCTTAAAATATCATAGAGTACCTCATTAAATCTTGAATCAACAATGTGTGAGAAAACCTTTCACCAATAATGATTCCTTAATTTGTGACAAAATCCTTTCACAATTTCATAGATGCTCATCTTAAAGTAACCTATATCATAAAACCTTTATTTTTATAAATCATGCATAACCTTCGTGAAAACATTATTTATAGATTCATAGTTTCTTCATAAATTTATGTCTTTGAGATCAATGTGTGAAAAAACCTTTCACCAATAATGATTCCTTAATATGTGAATCCTGTCACAATTTCATAAATGCTTATCTTAAAGTAACCTATATCATAAAACTTTCTTTTCATAAATCATGCATAAACTTTGTGAAAACATCATTTATAGATTCATAATTTCTTCATTAATTCATGTCTTTGAGAGTTCATAGTCAATAATCATGGTCAATGCATGGGTCATGTGATATCAACTGGAAAACATGTAATTGAATCAATATCACAATAATAAGATCAAAGTAAATAATTGAATCAACACAACTAGAACCCGTGAGGAATTGAATGAAAACCTAATCAAGTTGATGAAATTGAACTTGGAGAATTGAGAAACCTTTGGGACTCAATGGGTGAATGGAACCCATCAATGATACTCTACATACCTTGAGAATCAAAGACCAAAAGAAATGGTGAAAAAAGAGACTTGATTTGAAAACCCTAGCTTCTTCTTCCGTGAACTTGAGAGAGAGTTAAGGAAGATGAATGTGGATATGAATTAGGAATTTGAGTGAATGAGAGAGTTATGGTAGTTTTAAGGGTTGAAGGATAGTCATATGACTTAGAAATAGGGGTAAAACGACATAGTATAGACATTTAATGCATAGGAAAAACCCAAATACCCTTAAAAATAACTGTCGGATGGTTCCTATGGTTTGGACCTACTGTCCATAGAACTTCCTATGGTATGCACTAGTCAACCATAGTACTAACTTCAGAAATCTAAAATTCACCTTACTTTCCACGACCATTCTACGGTCCGTCTAAATTCCTATGGTCTATAGAACCCATCTGTAAAAAACCAAGTTTCAGTTTAAAAATTCCATTAAGTCTGGAACTTTCCTACGGAACCCACCTACCACTTGTCAACCTTCTTACGGTTTCACCTACTCATTCGTAGTTCAAACTTCAGAAACTTGAAATTCCAAAAACTCATCTTCAAGTCAACGAATCCCTTCCTATGACTCGTAGAAATTCCTACAGTTCGTAGGTTGGACTCGAAGAACCTACTTCAGTGCCAAAAAATTGTATTTTCCTTTTCCTTTCAACTTTCCAACTTCTGGGGTGTTACATTAATATTGTGGTATGTATGATAAACATTATAAAAAAAATTATTATATGTGCAACTAAATATATTATAGTTATGTGGTCATTGGGCCAAGTGGGAGAATGTAACTTATTATTTTATGAGGAACTTTCATATATTGTCACTCAAAAATAGCCTGATTACTCTCTATAGATATAGTTTGATAATTACAATTTGTAGCTACATGTTATAGGGAGGAGAGAGGTTAGCGAGATATGGAGAGAGAGGAGAGAGGAGAGCGAGAGAGGGAAAAGAGATTGGAAGAGAGGAGAGAGGCAAGCGAGATTGGGAGAGGCAGGAGAGAGGCGAGTGAGTGGGAGAGAGGTGAATTTTATAAGTATATCGGTTAGATAATTGTATATTATACATGTGCATTTGTATATATGGCAAGCAAGATTGGGAGAGGGAGGAGAGAGGCGAGCGAGATTGGGAGAGGGAGGAGAGAGGAGAGCGAGATTGGGAGAGGGAGGAGAGAGGTGAGCGAGAGAGGGCATAAAGTGGGAGAGAGGTGAATTATATATATATATATCAGTTAGATAATTGTATATTATAATATTAATGTATTTGAGATCCTGATGTGCATTAAGTTTTGATTACACACTAGCCTTAAAATATGAAATAAAACATGCACTTTCGCAAAATTGTCATATTTTTATACTAGTCAAAATCAGTTTGACATAAATGTGGATGCTTTCACAATTTTGGCCAACTGTTCAATTAATTTCTGACATGATGATATCAACAATCAAACAATCCTTAACCATATATGGTGTTTAAATCAAGAAAGGTAATTAAAAATTTAAAACATAAATGAGAGACGTTACCCTAAATAATATGGATGGTATCTCATCTTCTAATGAAGAAATTACTTTCATTTAACATCCTATTTGAATTGACTTACTTAAAAAAAAAACAAGTCACTTTTTAATCAGGCGAGGCCCATTTATTCATAAAAACAAAGAGAATATTTACAAATAACTGAGGCCAAAAGTGATCCGGTCCAGAAACAGAAGCATAAGTAAATGGTACAAAATATCTGATAGAAATAATAAAAACAAAAATTATATTAGAAAAGTGAGAACACGAACAGTCGAAAGCTTCCAGCTTCTTCCTTATACGCTCCTCTAAAATGCCAAACTTTATACACTTCCTTTGTTGTGATTCAAGCTACAATCAAGGTGGGATCCTTAATTCTATCTACAATCAAAGTGAGATCTTTAATTCTTGCCCTCCAATGTTAAAAGAGTTTTAACGTATATCCTCTTTTGGTTTTCAAGCGATGACACGGTGATGGAATCGCTCTTGTCTTCACTCATTTGAACCAATCAAAACTCTAAGGTTAGTTTTTGATCTCATCACTCTACCTTGTTTGTCTCTGAAACCAATCATCATGGGAGTTGTGAAACCCTCGGTTAAATCTACTACTAGTAAGTGCAGATCTTGGTGTAAATGTAACTCCTCATCTAAAACAAGTTCTACTATTGCGCCGAAGCTTAACTCTAGCCTTCAAAATGTGCAGATCCACTATCCACAGATGCTCTGACCAAAATTAAGGCTCTATCTCATTGTAGTTTTATCTCCCTACAAACTCTCAATGGATTGAACCCCATTTAGGATTAATACCATTAATTAAGCCATTGTTTGGACGATTCTACCACAATGAAACCATAGAAAATTTATATTGCATCCTTTTGTAGGTTTCTACAGATCCACCTTGTTGATGGTGATTTTTAGCTGAAACTAAAGTTTTGATTTGGTACTAATGGACACCCCAAGCTCTCACCATGTGTAAGTACACAAATCTATTGAATTTACATCAAACTTTAGCTTATCATTATAGAAAATTTTACCTTAGACGATTGAACTTACATGTAATCAGTAATGGATCATGAACTATGATAAACATACCACTATTTGCTCCGTTAATTGTGTAGATGCTTCCTTATGTATGGTGTACCATTTTTGGCTAGATTAAGTATCCTCTTTTCTGTGCTATGAATTTTTTGAAATTGGTTAATCTAAAAATCACCTGCAAAAGATAAAACTAAATTAGTAAAAAAATCTACAAGCGTATTTCTTTTTCTAAGGGAATGTTTACTCTTGCGAAATATATCTTCTCAATCTCCTCATGATACTAATCTCCTATGCCACACTCCATGAAACTTTCCACTCTCCCTCTAAAATATGCACCAGAACTAAAGAGTCAGTCTGAATAATTATATTAGCAATTTCATGCTCAATACAGTAATTAAGACTCCCTTGTAGCTCTAGCTTCGGCTACTATGTTGGTTGTATTAGAATTCTGAAACCTTTAGCTACTACCAGATTACCACTATGATTTCTGATACAAAAGACTGCTGAACTAGGACCATAATTTTTTTTAGATGCCCAATCAATGTTGCATTTCCATAGATTAGGAGGATGAGGGTTCCATCTAACAATTCTAAAAGAGAATTTAGGTTTGTACTATTCCAATTCTGAAATAATAAGAGTCCAAGAGTTGCTGCTACATTTCCCTTTTAATCTAACGAGAATGAATTTAAAAATCGTATCATTAATACTCCATAACACTCTAAATTTTGAAAAGTAACCTCCATGAATAATAGTATTCATTTGCTTCAACAGAAACTATAAAATAATTTAAGGATAGCTTGGAAAAGTACCTTCACTCTATAATTGCCTTCTACTGCCCACTACAACCTTATGGACTGCTTCAAGTTTAGAATAGGGCCCACAATTCCAATAGTTCTAAGTAAGTGGCTCCAAATTCTTATAACATGTAATCCTATCAGAAAAAGATTTACCATAGTATCTTCTTCCAAAATTATACAATGCCTACAATTCTATGAATTATCAGAGTTCCATCTATGCACTAGAAAAGCCAAAGGGGTTTTTCTGAACCAAATTCTCCGAGCAAGAAAGGGGATTTCAAAATAAATCCCTTTTATCCACAATCTCACCATGTCCTAAACCTTCTCTTTTTTGTATCTCAATAGCTCCCAAACTGATTTAACAATGAGCTTACCATTGTTAATTTCAGTCCACCAAGCTTCATCACCTTGATTACAGAGATATGCAAGATGCAAGTTAGATTGGACATGTACAACATACTCAAGAACAAGCTCTCCCATTGTTGGATAGTTCCCTGTCCCTTACTCCTTTAGAAACTCACCAAAGTCTTTGATGGGATGACAAGTCTGCACCTCAAATGCATGCAAATGCAGAGGTCCCAGATTATATGAGTTATGATACCATATAGTACAAGTGACTCCTCTAGGTTACCACCATATGTGATGTTATAGTAACCCCCCCTCCCCATTCACCAGCATGTGTTTCCAAATATGGGAACCTCCTTTCCATTGAACAAGGGCATGTATTTTCTTCCTACAATACTTTATCCATATAAAGTTAGATCATAATGTACTTTGAATTATGGAATAGCTTTTAAGTATTTTTATAATGCTATCTTAAATAAGGAAATATTTTTAAGCACTTATTCATAACTTGTGATTGTTTTGGCTTATAAGTAAAGTGATATAATCTTATACAAATAGGCTCTTAGTCTTATCTCATGCACTACACTAATCTAGCAAGAGATAAACCTTTAATATCAATACATTATACATAATTGAGGAGTATAATGTGTTCAATATTAAGAACTTTAAGATTGAACTCATTAAATTTAAATTATGAATATAATTTGGGAAATAGTAGTAGATTAATTATGGCTGAAAACACCTAAAATGAGAGTTTCATGTTCCGTATAAGATAAAGTAGGAAATATAAGTTAAAAAATTAAATTTAGAGAAACAAGAAAAGAACAAAATGGTCTGAGCATAATCTATGACGGCTTACATAAATAGCAAATTACAAGTATCAGTTTATTTTGGGCTTACATAGGGGATGTACTTTGTCAAGCCTTCATATTTTTGGATGAAAGTTAAAAATTCAATTAACAGTAAATCAGTAATAGTAATACTTCCCAATGTAAGAAATCGTTGATGCAATTTTAGTTAGTTACTACAATTTGATTTCTATTGAATTTTTTAAATATATATTCTTTTGTTTGATGTTTCAAGTTCTTATCTACCTGCCTTATTTATACTAATTTCTCTTCTAATGTAGTAACTTGTAATATTCTTATTATGTTTGGTTGAAGTTATATTATTTGATTATTAACGTCTATTATAGTAGATTTCTTTATTTGAATATTTCTTTGAGTATGTTTCATCATCAGTCACGAGAGTCTTGTGTTGGACTTTGTAATGAAAATCGCCAACGGGATAAAGAATAGTTGCATGTAAGTAAGAACTTATGAAGCCTAATACTTGACTTGCAACTTCAACTTCATCATTAATTGATATAGTGTTGTTTGTTGTCCATTAAATATTATTTCTCTTATATCATCTGAGATAAAATCAATTCTTAATTGGTGATTTTCCTCTGCCATTGAAAAAAGTGAGCAATTTTGACTCGTTCTTTTAACATGTAAAATAATTTTTTTCTTTTATAACGTTCAAGTTAAATTTTATAATTTTTCAAAATTTTGAAAAACAACAAAAAAAAATTCTACTTTTTTTTTAATTTCATTTAACTCATAAAAAGTCAAAAACAACTCTAGTTTATATTTGTGACCGAACACAATTGCATGCAAGGCAATTGTGTTCAAAAGTGCTCACTTTTTTCGATGGTGGAGGAAAATCACCAATTACAAATTGATTTTTATCTCCGATGAAATAAGAGAAATAACATAGAAGGGAAAACAAACAACGATATATTAAATTGGTGATGAAGTTGAAGTTCAAAGTCAAGAATTAGCTAGGCTTCATCGGTTCTTACTTACATGCACCTATTCTTTATCCCGTTGGTACTTTTCATTAAAAAGTCCAATACAAGACTCTTGTGACTGATGATGAAACATATTCAATAAAAAACTTTCAAAGGACAACTGGAACCAGACAAGGTTTTTGTCATCATATACTTAGAGTTAAAATATTTGGCGATACAAATGAGATTCAAATTTGCACAAAAATATGTTGTGAAAAACTCTATAACACAAGAATTTGTGGAGGGTTGAAATTGTGTAAAGATTTAAAAGAAAGGTCATTCTAATTTCCCTTCGTTGAGACTAGAAGGAAAAAAAGAGAGAATTGTAGTTCCCTTGACGACTCAGTGTACACACTCAAAACCTAAAGTTAATTGTTCCCTGAATTTAATTATTCAAATTGTTCTTCTTTAACCTGTAGAAACTTTGCAAGAGGAATCAGTATATGGATTCGACAGAACCAAACTCTTCATACTGGAGATATGAAGAGTTTTGCGGTAAGAGGAGCTGAACTGGTTGTTTAATATGATGTGCTTAGATAAGTATGTTCTTAATTCATTATAATAATGCTTTACCATTTCGAAATTTCATAAGGCAAAGGGAAAAAATGTTGATCGAGGAAAAATGTGGACTGAGACTCATAAGGGAAAAGATGGATGTTATGTAACTGAGGAGGCTAGGGAGATAGGGGTAAGTATTCTTTCTATACGTGATTACTCGAGTAGACTGAAGAAATGATTTTTTTCTTGGGTATTAGTAATTCAGTATGATTGTGGATATTCTCACCGAGAGAAGCCTTATTGGTATTCCGCAAACCAATAGTAGATAGATTGTCTTTGCAGTTTGATAGCTTTGTCAAATGAAAGAAGAAGGGGGTGTTAAATAGGTGGAGAAGATGAAGCACCCGCCTATTTCTTGAAAATTTAAGAGTCAATTTGTTCATAAAGGCCTTTTGTCATGCCAATGTACAACCCAAGATGACAACTATATTTTTTTTCTTTTTTTCTTATTCCAAGAGAAGATTAATTGAAAAAGACTGCAATGCGCTTTAGAGAGTCTCATTTTCTTTTATTCATTAATTTATTAAAAGCTAAACAGAACATCTAAAAATTTAAAATTTTAAAAAAATAATATAATTCAAACAAACTAGCAAACTAAATCTTTCAAAAATATCTAACAAAAATACTCATTATCCGGCACTAAAATAACTTCTATGATTTAAAAAATTGTGATAGTGATGGATTTGTATAGGGGATGAGAGGATGAGAAGAATGATATAGATTTTGGGGGAAATGGAGGTCGCAAAAAACAAAACTCACCGTAAAATTATTCAATGAAGTTTTGACATGAAACTTATATCAAAAGATAGTCATTGAAAAGCTCTACACATTTATGTAAGGGGTATAAAATGGAGATGACCGGAACTCCATAAATCTAAAAATAAAGTGATGATAAGTATTCGATCCTTCTGCAGGATTGGTTGGAAATAAAGGGGAGAGAGAAAAAAAATTAAAAATATTAGGGCCAAAATCTGATTTTTGAGGTGTTTTGTATTATGATAGGGTCAAAAAAGAGTCATTGGATCAAAGAAAAATATGAATGGTGGAGATTAAAACTTGAGTCATAGTTATTGGACTAGATTTAAAATTGATTAGGTTGATATAATTGGATTCAAATTAGCCCAATTCAATCAAAATTGAGCCCTTTGGGCCAATTCATGTTTTTTTTTAAATAGAAAGACAATCAAAAAATAACATTAAGAAACAAAAAAATACAAATACAAATACAATTAAATATGTCAAAAATTAGTTTTTCACAATGGGAATTATACTTTGATGGAACAATTAATACAAAAGGCACAAGGACAGGGCCGATTCCCATATCGCCCACTGGGCAGCATTACCCTGCAAAAGCTCGACTTTGTTTCTTTTATACAAATGACACAACAATTGACGAAGCATGAATCATGGGTCTAAATATGAAAATAGATTTGGAAGTACAATAATTGAATGTGTTGGTAGATTCCGATTTGCTTATTCGTCAAGCTCAAGGCAAATGGAAAACTAAAGACCTCAAGATTCTTCCATACAAACAATGTGTGGAAGACCTTAGCAAAATGTATAAGTTCATCGAGTTTAGATATATCCCAAGGTTTCATAATGATTTGACTGATGCCCTGGCTACTTTGGCCTCAATGCTTCCATATCTTAGAAAAACTTGCATCACTCCTTTAGAAATTCAAGTTCGTGACCAACACAACTATTCTAACATAATTGAATTAGAAACATATGGTGATCAATGATATATAGACATAAAGCACTTTCTTGCGGACAAAAAATATCCAGAACATGCTAATAGAAGCCAGAAAAGAACTATTAGGTGCCTAGCTAGTGGTTTCTTCTTTAGCAGGAAATTTAATATAAACAAACCCTAAATTTAAATTTGTTGAGATGTCTGGATGTTGAAGTAGACGAGAAAATAATGAATGAAATACATGCTGAGATATGTGGATCACACATGAATGGATATGTTCTTTATATAAAAGATACTTCGAGTAGGGTATTAATGGCTTACGATGGAATGGGATTGCTTTCACTTTGTGAAAAAAGATCATAAGTGTTAAGGTAATTTAATTCATTCACATCCTTCAGAGTTACACCTTATGGACACTCCTTGGACCTTCGCTGCATTTGGAGTGGATGTCATCAGACAAACTGAGACAAAAGCTTCAAAAGGACATCGATTCATTTTGGTGGCAATTTATTGCTTCACCAAATGTGTGGAGGGAATCACTTTAAAAGTAGCTAGCTACTAAGAATGTCACACCCCGAGGCTACTCCTTAGACGTGCAGACCTAGGATCATAAGTGACCCCAAGCTAACCCTATTGGCATGACATGATCATACTAAGAATAATAATAACTGATGCAGAAGTTAATCATGAAGTAAATCAGAAATGATGGGGAATACCCATATACTAAAACTGAGTATATCAAATCTGAGAGTTTAATACAAAAGAAATATCAAACTCAAATTCTAAGCTAAATCTACCTATGTCTGAAAATGGCCTCTAACTTACTAGAGGTGTTGGGACATCCCCAGCTATGTCTAGCAAAAACTGAAAATAAAGACTAAAAACACTGAAATGATAGCATGACTATTGTCCTCGAAGAATGAGGACTCACCACTGATGTTGGAGATCGGGAACCGATCTATGCGTGATATGGATGCTGAGAACCTGGACCTACATCACGAGAAGATGTAGCGCAGAGTATCCGTCAATACTTGAAAGGTACTGAGCATGCAGGATAGAGAAAATCTGAAATAAACACATAACTGAACAAGTAATAAAGCAAGGGTATAATCTGAACATGATATAGATACCGAATACTGAGCTAACTGAATGCAATGACCAAATTTATAACATGCTGAGACTGAATACTGACTGCACTGAAATGTGGTCAATCCAATGGAGTTTGACTGAACTGTGAGAGCTACTAATAACCGATAATAAAACCACATGAGCTAAATGTGGAGTTCGATGTATACGCCCCATCGAGAGGACCCAATATACCCTGCCAAAGCTATAGAGGCATGACTGGCGTGATCACTAAATGATGCCTACAAAGGGTACTTACAACCTACGTGGCTCGTAGTTCTGGGACTACACGGGTGACTGGCCCTAGTCCAACTCGGTATTATGCTACTCCCAATAGATTAAATGATTAGCACGTTTTGGCTGAATTTTTGTAATATACTAGATAGCTCAAAACTGACATGCAAACTGAGAATGCACATAAATATATTGATAATGACATATTCAAGACTGAGGCATGTATATCTGAAATACTGAAATATTTGACCTAGCATGTGTAATTCAAGAAATAAAGAACTATATAGCTAGGGTTCTGAAATTTATGCTAAAAACCAAATAATCAAATGATAATCTAATTTGGAACATTTAAATAATTAATTCATGATAATCTGCTGAAGTTCTAGGAACCCTAGCTCTAGTTAATAATAGGGAATCAAGAATATGATTGAAATCTAGGGACCTAATGGGCGAAAGGAATCCATTAGTGAAATCCCACATACCTGGTGACGAATTCCACGGAGAAATCTTTCGATTACGGGGTTGGAACTGATGGAATCTTGCTGCGTTCTTGACTTCTTTCTCCTCTTACGCTTTAATTTTTCTAAGTTTTGAAGAATAATTTGACTTAGGTAAGCTCTAGTTATGTTTCTAGGCTAAAACTAACCACAACCATGTAGATTAGGGTTAAAATGACGTAGTTTAGGGGTCCAACAAAATAGGAAAAGAACAAAAGACCCCTTACTTAACTGCTGTCGGAGTGACCGATCGACGGCATCGACGGACCATCGATGGAATGTCGGTCCGTGCTAGTGAACCATCAGTCGCGATTGGGGATGGGTTTCTTGGGGCCTGACCCACGGACCGTGGCTTGGCCTACAGACCGTAGGTCTTGCCGTGGGTCAGCACTTAGCCACTTTTCTTGGGGTTGTCTGAAGAGGGGTCGCAGTGGTGAACCACGGACCACGAGCACGGGCCGTGGGTAACCCTACGGTCCGTGGGTGGCAACTGTGGGCTGCACCTACAACTTCTGGAAATCTGCATTGAGGTTTATTTTCGAATACGGGGTGTTACAAAGAACGCGGTCATGGATTTTTACCATTCTAACATCATTTGCCACTTTGGTATCCCAAGAACTATCATCACATACAACACTGCAAATCTATATACCAATTCAAAATTGTGCATCACATTTATACTCCATACCGATCAAAAGCCAATGGAGTTTTGGAAGATGCCAACTAAAACATCAAAATGATCCTCGGAAAGATGGTTCAAGGCACCATAAAATGGCATGAAAAGTTGCCTTTCACAGATTTGGGATATCGTACGACAACACATACTTTTATTGGTGCAACCCCGTACTTGCTGGTGTATGAAACCAAGGCGGTAACACCAGCAGAACTTGAAATTCAATCTCTCCGACTTGTGGAAACTAAAATTGAGGATATTGAATGTGTTGAAAACTTGATTAGATCAGCTGACATTAATAGATGAAAAAAGATTGGAAGGCATTTGTTTTTGATAGCTTTATCAACAAAGTACGGATTGTGTATACAAAAAAAGGGTGCACCCAATACATTTTGAAGTAGGCCAACTTGTCTTAAAATGCATTCTTTCGTACTAGAAAAAAGCCAAATGAAAGTTTGCTCCAAATTGGCAACGTCCATATCTTATCAAGGAATTGTTGTCCAAAGGAACATTGCACCTTACTGATGTGGAGGAAAAAATCACAGGCATAATTATTAATACAAACACAGTCAAAAGATACTACATCTAATGCATTTTAACATACACTGACAAACGGCGGTTGGCATTTTATGGTTGGGAAGATGAAGGCCCCTCGTTCCAAGGAAATTAAAAAAATCAATCAATAAAAAAGTCCTCTCTTTGAAAGTTTGAACTACGCTCGATTTGATTCTGAAATGATACATTGCCAACCCTTTTGGGTTCGGTCAAACCATCAAAAAAATTAATATTCTATTATTCATAAGAGCTGGGGTATTTTTTTTATTTGGTTACAATACTTCCAAAATTGTAGTGGATCAGTTTATGGTTCTTCTCGGTAACTGACTTTCTAATTAATTCTTTAAGAATACCAGATTCAATATGTTCAGTGTAGACAATTGATCATCAAGAGAAAAAAGAGACTTATAAGTGAACCCTTGCTGGCACCATAAGACAAAAAGATAAGAAAAAAAGAGAGAGTCTTATGGGTGAAAACCTTCACAGGCACAATAAGACAACAAGAGAAAGGATCTTATCGATGAAAAATCTCACAAGCACCTTAAGATAATGAGAGAGAACAAAATGAAAATGGTTAATTAGAAGGAACATGGAAAGAGCACCGCTTCTCGACCCCTCTACGTGAAGTGCTGCTAGGATGCATTAATCAATTTCAGATTACAAATGGTTCAGACTTTGAGAACTAGACAACACAAACACATTAAGATTCAAATACAAAGTGCATGTCATGACTCATTCAAAGTCGATATATGTCTCTAGATAGCTTCTCTTTGTCTTCTTTCTTAAAAGGAATAACCCTTTTTAAGTATAAGTCTATCTTGATTCAATCTTTTATTCTTCTTAAATTTAACATTTTTTGTCCCTTTCAATACAATCATATTTCAAAGAGGTTTCAAAGCTTACGACGGTTTTCCCAAAAGGAAAAGTTGAATACATGAGTCGATATGGCAGTGATCAAGCACTAAAGAAACCTGGAATCTTTACCCGAAAAAATTGTGTGTGAAGAATACAATAAAGTCTCTTAAGTTATCAGAAAATTTTCGAAAGGAATATTCATTCTCCAGGATATCAATTGCACCATGGCATTTAGTAGTACCAAGAAGATTAAGGTCTCTGATTAACAAAGAGGAAGCTTTAGAAAAGTGGTTCAGCCAAAGATTTAAGTTAGAATTTGACGAAATTGTCGAAAGTATGGTCAAGTCATCAGAACACCAAGGCCGCAAACCAACTATCACTTTTATACTAACAATTATTTTCTTTCATTTGCTCAACAATGGGATAAAAGAAAATGCATTATTACAAGTCAGAAAGATGAAACATCATAAAAGAAGTGCTCAAAAGTCTTCACTTTTTTTGGTGTTTCATCACATGCTATTTGTATTTTTTACCTCTCAATTCAAAAACTTCGAGCAATACGTCTGGTCTCATTCACTTGTTAGGAAAACATTTTCTAGTTGGAAAAATCATGTGCAATACACTCTGGTCTTTCATTCATGTGCAATACGCACTAGTCTTTCATTCATGTGCAATACACACCAGTTATTTATTCCTCAATACGCACCATATGCTTATCTTGGGCAATATGCACCAGTCATTCATTCATGTGCAATACGCACCATATTCATACTTTGGGTAATACGCCCCAATCTTATGTAAATCCACAAGGTAAACTTTCCAATTGAAACTCCTGGGGCAATACCTAAGAAGACACATCAAGTAGGGATCTTGTAACTCCTTGAATGTAGTGAAGCATAGTTCTCTAGGTCTTTTTATATCGTAATTATAGACAATAGATGGTGATAAGCAACAACAAGCAACTTTTTGACCACTATGTTCGATAATTTCGTCTATCCGATTTTCACGAACTACACTGACCTAATTTCCTTCTAGCCAAGCATATGTCGGCAACCGAAATCAAGGTTCTGTCATCTTTCTCAAAATGGATTTCAATGGAGTTAGTAACATAAAAAAATTATCCATTCCGTCCACTTTCGTTATTTGAAAACTCTACATTATTTTAAGTAAAGAGGGGCATGCTGTGAACACCTAATTTTTGCCGTATTTAAATTTCCCCTAGAATATATATA
>JAJOOD010041083.1:0-23467 GCA_029582525.1 Solanum tacnaense | reverse complement strand
AAAAAAAAAGATGATAAATAAAAGTGCTGAGAAAAATAAAGTGAAAGAAAAGAAGAAAGTGAAAAATAAGAGTCGCAAAGTCGAAAGTCACATCCATGTTGAAAGGAGTCAAGGGAAAGAAAGTAAAATGAAAAGATGTCAAAAATAGGTTGAGAAAAGAGGTAAAAAAGCCAATGTAATGTCAAGGAGCGCAGAAAGTTACTAAAGAGTACCCAAATGTACCACACCCGACCCTGAGCCTACGTTACAAGCTAAGAAAGTCCTATAGTGATCCTAGCAACTAGTTTAGAGAGTCTAAGCAGTGAAAATAAAGGCAAGCCTATGGTATTGAGCACTAACTGTACTTGAAGTCACTTCTGAGCGTGAGTGTTGAATGAATCCTATAACTCAAAATTCATATCTTCTGTGTGAAAAGGATTTCGTCTAAAGTAAGGGCACTAGTTACATTGTCAGAAAGTTGGTACCTCGGTGATTGTGAAAAGTGTATGTTGTGGTGTCTATTGGTCGATCTCTATCATATCTTGATCCGCATGAGTTAGCTTGTTGAGTCTTAAGAGAAAAGATTTACACTGAGAAAATGGAGTGGATTGAAATGGCCATGTGATTGCTTGAGTTTTTATGTCTGCTTCTACATGAGTGTTAGTGTGTCGCTTGAGGACAAACAACATGTTTAAGTTGACGGTGTTGATATACTGTGAGTTTACGGTATTTTTAATACATTCCACTTAAGACTTTTGTGTGTCTAGGGCCATTTTGTATTAGAAATAATGTGTTTTGTATCATGTTTGCAGGAAATAGGCTTGGACGTGGTAAAGTGAGATGACAACAGAAAAATCTGCAGAAGTGGCCACCACGGAGGGACCTACGGACCGTACGTCCTTTGACGATTCGTCGATGGTGGGCGTAGATAGGAGCTTCAGGGAAGTCTGACCAACTATGGAACAACGAAGCCACCTACGGACCATAGGTCGGCCTACGGGCCGTCCTGCACATCCGTAAAAGATGAACTGGGAGTCAAAGTTCCAATACCTAATGAAAATCCTAAGTGTGGAGACACGAAAGAGGACCCACGGATTGTAGGTCAACCTACGGTCCATTCTGCATGTCCGTCAGTGATGAATTGGAGTTGAAGGTTCTAGGCCTTACAAAAAAAGTCTAAGTGTTGACCAACAGAGGGGACCTACGAACCGTAGGTCGACCCATGGTCTGTAGGTTGAGTCGTCGATCAAAGCCGCGTCCAGAAATTTTATTTCCTTATTTTGTTTACTTTTTGTCAGGATATGTTTTTCTATAAATAGGGTATGTAAACCTCATTTTTGGGGGTTAGACACTATTGTTTACTTTTAGTTCTTGATATGTTCTTGGGAATTAACTTGCAAACTTTGGCAATTTGATTTCTGGATTTCGGTTTATAAAGATTTGTGCCTTGAATTTCAATTGGAGATTTCGGGTTTCTTCTACTCTAATCGTAAGTTCATGAATTCTTTTTATCAAAATATGAATTGTGTTCTTTCAAGCATGAGTAACTAAATCCACAACTAGGGTTGTGGGAACAATTAACAATTAACAACGTATGAATAATAACTAAGTAATTCTTGAGTAGTGTTGATACATGTATTGGTAATTTTTCGTTTAAAAGTTTTTTTAACGGTGGCCAACGTTAGAACTCGCCTTGTTGCTACTTGCCAGACCAAAGAGGTAGTTAATAAGAAAAGAATTATCAACAGAGATTTAGTGTGATACTATCTAATAGTTTAATGTCAATTGGTGTGAGGGTGAAAACTAAGCCATACATTGATGTGATGTCTAATCTGAGGTAAAGGTAAGAGTTAGTAAATTATACAAACGTAGCCGGACCAAGGTGCGGCGTGAAATTCCCTATTTAGAGGACCAATCACTTAGGGATACCTAACTTACCAATTTTGCATTAAAACACTAGGAAATGATTACTATTTTTAGGATTACCACATTAAGAGCTTATGGGGAACACAAACACCCTAGTTTCTCTCTCTCATTGATAACAACAAAGTTTGAATCTTGCTCACTTGTTACTAAACAACAATCAGTTATTTGCTTCACAAATCCCCCCCCCCCTTTAATTACTTGTCTCTGAAATAACTTGACTAAACGGATATAATAGTGAGTTAAGTTTAAGTCTGAACCATATTCCTCGTGGGATCGACCCCAACCTACAAGTTGGGTTCTTTATTTGACGACGACCTCTTAACTTCTTTAGGGAAGTCTAATTTGAGCGTATCAAATATAATAGTGAGTTAAGTTTAAGTCTGAACCATATTCCTCGTGCGATCGACACCCAACCTATAAGTTGGGTTCTTTATTTGACGACGACCGCTTATACTTCCCCTCTGTTGGTCAACACTTAGACTTTTTCTGCAAGGCCTGGAACCTTCAACTAACAGTTCATCACTGACGGACGTGCAACCTCTTCCGTGGCTCCACACTTAGGATTTTCATCAGGTACTGGAACTTTGACTCCAGTTCATCTTTTACGGACGTGCAGGACGACCCATAGGTCGACCTACGGTCCATAGGTTGTTTCGTTGTTCCACACTTGGTCATACTTCCCTAAAGCTCCTATCTACGCCCATCATTGACGGACTGTCATAGGACCTATGGTCCGTAGGTCCCTCCATGTGTGGCCACTTCTGTAGATTTTTCAGTTGTCATCTCACTTAACCACGTCCAAGTCTATTTCATGCAAACATGATACAAAACACATTATTTCTAATACAAAATGGCCTTAGACACACATAATTCTTAAGTGAAATGTATTAAAAATACTGTAAACTCACGATATATCAAGCAGCCATGATCTTCTTCAACATCTCCTCCATGCTCATGTTACTTGGCTTCTTATTGGGCTGCTCCCGTTGGTCCTGTTGTTGATACCCATGTGCATTCCCCTAAGGTCTAAATTGATTCTGGCCTTGGGCCTGATTCTAATTAACTCCCTAGGAAAAATTTGGATGATTCCGCCAACTAGGATTATAGGAGTTTCCATAATTCTGATGACCTCTACCACGTTGTGCATTTCCTACAAAATTTGCATAATCCGGATTTGCACCACATACCTCTGCACTATGATCTCCTCCTCCACAAATTTCACACTAAGTCGGTTGTTGTTAGACTGCATTCACCTGAGCTGGCTGTTGTCCCAGTGATATGTTGCTGAAGTGAGTGTTCATCATGTTCTACATTACAGCAATTTGTGCAGTTAAAGCAGTCACTGTATCTACCTCCAACATTCCGGCAGTTTTCTGTCTCACAGGTTTAGCTCTTCCTCCGTTCCACTCGGGGTTACACTGTGAAATCCTATTCAGCAAGGTGAATAACTCAGCATAAGTATTCTCCAAAGCTTGTCCACCTGTAGCTGAATCAAGTAAAATCTTGTTGTTAGGCTCCAATCCTTCAATGAAGGTATGGACCAACACCTCGTTAGCCTCATGATGATATGGATAACTCATCAACATTTATTTTGAACCTATACCAAGCCTGGTACAAGTTCTCTCCTCCTTTTTGTCAGAAACTCAGGATATCGCTCATTAACTTAGTTGGTTTCCTAGATGGGAAAAATCTAATAAGGAACTTCTGTGCAAGATCGCCCCATGAGGTAATGGAGTTAGCGGGCTCAGAACTCAACCATCTTTTTGCTTCCCCCAGTAGAGAAAAGGGAAATAAAGTGAGCCTCACGTAATCTACATTTACTCCAGCTGGAGTGTAGGTATCATTGATCTCGAGGATATTTTGGATATGGACTATTGGATCCTTGTGCGATACACTAGTGAACTGTCCATTCGTGTGTAATAATTGCACCATACTCTGCTTCAGTTCAAATCTTCCACCAGCTTCAGGTTTCTGAATGCATGAAGTCACATTGGTGGTACGTGGGATTGCCACGTCTCTTACTTTCATCTCAGCCATTAGTGCAGGTTCTTCTTGCTCAACTTTTGCTACCAGAGATAATGGTTCAGTAGAAACAAGAGGGACTAGATAAGTGAGTTGTCTTTGCCTTCTCCGGTGATGAACGAATCTTTCTGGTTCAGTTAGAGGCTCTACAAAGTCCTCATCGTCTTCCAGTTTGGAAATTCAACACAACCTACAAAATGAATCGCTAAGATCAAGTTGTCAACACTTGCTTTTAACTTCAGAAATCAGAGAAATAAAATACTTCCTAATTCTAAAGTCCCCGGCAACGGCGCCAAAAACTTGTTGCTCCCAAATCACACATGCAATTGTATGTGGTCGTTCAAGTATTGAAGTTTCTCTTATGAAGAGTCGAGTATCATACCCACAGAGACTCACGATTAGAATAACTTGATTTTTCCAATACTTTTAGTTCAACAAAAGTGTTATCAAGGTTACAAGATTGAGTGATTTTATAATCTAAAATTTAAACAAGAACTAAACAAACGTGATTCAATTTATAAGGTTTCAAACAATGATTGGGTAAGGTCCAGGGCTGTAGCTCACTTCAGGAATCATGAAAATTACCTTGTTAAATGGAGATTTATCAACTATTGAATCAATGATCACAGGGTTAAATATATGATTATGGTCTCCTGACCTCTAATCGCCTACGATACTAGAAACCTAACTACATCGTTGAGCAGGGATAGGTTGGACCAATTACCGAGCATTATGATTTCTTCTCGTATAATGACCAAGCAAGGTTTTTAGGTATATCCTTATCCTAGATACAAATTAACTATAATTCTTAAGAAAAAATCATGCTCCTCATGCCCCACATTCTATCCTCTTATTCCTTTCCCGAGTTCAATTTAGACAATATGTTTATTTCAATGGTGATCAGGCATGAAATACGAAAAGAAAGAACATAAGATAGATTCATATGATAGTTAATGTCAATCCATAAAAACTCAATAAATTACAATCATCATGTAGCCACACCCTAGAACTAGGAAAATTAGCTACTCATAATAGTATTTTCAATCAAGCAAAGTTTAAATATCATAAATAGATTGAAAGTAGAAGAGTTTAGGAAAGAAGCCTAAAAACTGATGAAATAGCTCTCCAAATCGTCGTTCTTCAAAACCCAAAAAAATAATATCTAACAAACTAAAATATTAGTCTATTTATACTAAAGTTGAAACGGCCAAAACAGGCAAGTATGGGCGCAACGCGAAGCTGCTGTTCAGATTCATTTAATGGCAAATACTCCTCTCTACGATGCAGCCACTACACGGACCACTCTGCCTCAAATACTCCTTCTCGAACGAAATTAAAAATCCATCTCTGCTACGCAACCACTACACGGACCACTCTTCCTCAAATACTCCTTCTCGAACGAAATTAAAAATCCCCCTTCGTGACGCAGAGAGGGTACGAACCCTTTTGTCTCCATTTTCAACTGCTCGATCCATAATAACATTCCTCTCCACTATGCGAAGAGGATACAGATTCTTCTTGATCTTCATTTCTTCCTTCTTATTTCTTGGTTCTTTTCAATTTGGATCCTTTCGTGTTTCTCGATGCCTATTTTAGTGTTTGTTTCTTCATTCAAGCTTACCTACACAACTAATCATATTGGTTAGCATGTATACAATCAAAATACTCGACACGACTATAAATCAACATAAATTGATTCCAAACTTGGCTTAAATGCGGGTATTATTAGGTTTCTAAGCATATAAATAAGCCTAAGATCACCCTTTGATCCAAAATGGTATCATACAAAGATGTGGGGATGTGGCCCTGGCTTGGAACTTGTCCCTATGATATTTTGGAATAGTAGGGAAGCATAGGCATCCAAAGGTTTATTCTTATGGACTTAACACTGGTATAAAACTGATTCTAAATCATAAAGATGAAGATTTTGATGGCAACTAAGGTGTTACTTTTACATAGAAATAATTGAGTCCATATGCACCGGATATAGTCATCGACAAGAGTGATGAAATATCTACAGTTGTCTTGTGTCAATGTATGGTAGGGGCCCAAAGATCAATGTGTAAAATCTAAAAGATTTTGGTGGATGTGTTGGTTCTATGAGGAAATGGTAATCTCCCGTGCCTTGCCATTGGACAAATATTGCATATAAAGGGTTGTTTGGTGGAAAAATGTCCAAGTATTGATTCAATCTCCCTCATTTTCACAAAGGGTACATGTCCAAGTGTATTGTGCCACAATATATTCACATCACAAGCATGAGACAGAAGAGACACAAAAACATGAGGCTAATTTTTAGTTTTGGCAACATCATTTTGTATAATGGATTGTGAGCACTCATTCGCTCTAAAAGTGTTATTTTACAATGGAGTTCTAAGTATGGTAGTTACATGAGAGAATAGGAAAAAACTCAGACTTATAAGTAGAAATACTAGGACTTGAAATAGGGACACTTGAAACAGCATAACTAGCACACTTAGTAGCAGAATTGTTGTTATTCTTCAGACACTTGGAACAAAGAAAGTAGAGTCCATATCTAGCTTCACCAATTTCTAGAAGCCTCTTCATTGAAGAGGCCTGCAGAATGCATGAAGTTTTAGTGAAATATCAGGTATAAATTTGGAGAGACAATGAATAGATACAAGACTATATTTAAAAGAATGCACATATAAGACTCTGTAAATCAATGTTTCATGCAAGTTTCACACTACCAGTTTGAATGACTTTCACCTTATAACATTTTGGTAGAGTAATCAGTAAGGGATAAGGGAGATAAATGATGTTGGTTAGGGGTTCCATATCAAAGGACATCTAGTTAGAGGCTCCTAAGTCTAGAGTCCAAAAGTCAAGTTTGTTTTTGAAACACCTGCATTACAATTTACCATAATCAACAGATGAAGTACAAACAATCATACTTGCAAAATTCACATTGCCATTCACAAGATCCCTATGTTTGTCCTTATCTCCATGTTGCTCAACTTGAAAGTGGTGCAACAAATTCACAAATTGGTCACATTTTTCTCTTGTTAGTCTAGGGTTGTGTTGGTCATCAAGTGTGCCCCTATGTACCCCTCCTCCAGTAGACATCACATTAGAAGAGAAACCATGTATATCAGCCATATGGCATTTCCTCTTATTGAACCTGAAATTTTGATTGTTGTTTCAATATCCATCCTGAAAATTTTGGTGCATATACAGGGAAGAACTAGCATCTCCCAACACCAGTAACAACAATAATATTGCTACTCTATTAATCACCATTTTTAGAAACCATTGTGGATTAAATTGGAAAAAAGAAAATGAGGAACTAGATGTATATGCTCAACACTTAAATAGCAGCAAAAAACTTAACCAAAAACCACAGATATCACAATTTAGAAGGAAAGAAAAAGGAAAAATGCAGATATGGAGTTTACTGAAAAAAATTATGTTTGAAAAGTAGAAGGAATACAAAAGATAATACCGATCAAATTGACCTGAGCTTTGATACCATGTTGAGAAAATTATGCCAAAGAAAAAACTATTTATTAGTGTCGTAATTCTTCAGAGTAAGGGCAAAGAAGAAGAAGAGAGGAATATGGGGAAGATCATTCTATTGATCTCCATTGTGAATGTGCATATTTATACAATAGTGAAACAAAATATCTAGCTAGTAACTAACTCACAACTGGCAGCTATGATCAGTAATCACTAACTAAAAGAATAACTAACAAAATGAACAGAATGCTAGGCAAGCTTACTAACTAACAGTGATAATTAATTAGCTAATCTTAATAATATCATTGTTCATAATATCACATCATTAAATTGGCCGTACCACATACCCAGTACCATTATCTTCATTTGGTAACCAAAATCCTACTTCTTTTACAAAATTATTACACAAAATCAATTTTGTATCATGTTTATTTAATATGTAACCAATTAATTAACATTAGATTATAGTTATTGATTCCAACCCTTAAACCTACTATCATAGAAATAAAAGACTTTGAGTCGAGTTTTAAATTTTGGGGTTGGTTTCTAACGTTATAATGACTCTTAAATTAGTTATCATGACTAATTTTAAAACGAATCAATACGGATTCATCAGCTATGAGGTATGTGAATGTTTTAATAATAGTGTTCTTGTAACAATGACTAACATGTATGTTCTTGTAACAATGACTAACATGTATATATGTTCACCCTTTGTGGTGCTTTTTCTTCTATTATGTTGATGTACAACTTAAAATTAAAAGTTGTTGAACAGTTGCCTTTGTGAGATAATCTTTGTATTTTCTAGAAATTGTATACCTTATTTAGAGGCTAAAAACTAAAAGTATTTAGAGGAAAATTATGCCTAGAAGCTCTCAATTACAGGTCAATCCTGCCTATGAGGTGACAGAGGGAAAGTGATTCTTTTGAGAATTCAACGGAAGGCCATCATGCACGAGACAAGTTGTTTAATATTAATTAATATAACTATTTCACTTTCCTTCTAACCACTGATAGCATCATAAGAGTGATTTATTTTGCTAATGAATAACCTAACCTATGTATAATAAATTGTAGGCAACTGAATCAAAAAGGAAGAACGCCAAAGAAGCATTGCAAAGAAGAAAGTAAAGACCTGCACTCATTGAAGCAACACAGGAAACAAATCCATCATTCAAGGGATACAGAACCAAAGCAACCATGATCCTAACAACTGACTTGGATGAAGTAAATTTGGAAGATAGACAATCAATAAATTCAGCCAAGTTTCATGTAACACCTTAGAAATCAAACTTAGAACTTTCAGCGGAAAACCAGCAGAACCAGGTGAACCACGACAGGGTACACAGACCGTGAAAGGAACCACGGTCCGATGACCTATTCGTGGACTCACAACCAGCGCAGAAGTGGTGGACCACGGGACCCTTCACGGGCCGTAGACCACCACACGAGCCGTTGGGAGGCTCATGGAAGCCAGGCAGAACCCACCACGCTCAGACATCACACCACGGAGCTCTTCACGGGCTGTGGTCTTGATAACAGGCCGTGGTGGCTTCCGTAAAGTCAAGTCAATAGGCCCCTAGCCCAACTGAAGGACCACGGGGACCTTCACGGTCCGTGATCCTTCACACGGTTTGTGAAATGGACCATAGAGGGAAAGGGCCAAGAACCAGCAGCTACTGGCCAAGGACCACGACTAACTTCATGGTCTGTGGTCCCTGTGAGGGCCCGTCATAGGGCCCGTGGTCAGCCCTCGTTAGATTTTAAGTGGGGTCATTATGGTCTTTTCCCCTATGTGTTGGACACCTAAACTACATCGTTTAATCCCTAAACTACGTCGTTTTGGTCAATTTGAGCCTAGTAACTTAATCGAAACCTAACCTAATTGATCTTTCACCTAAATCATTCAAACTTAGAGAAAAAGAGGGAGAAAGAAGCACCATTTTTCCTCAAGAACAACAACAAGGGTTTTCTTCGATTCCAGCCTTGAAATCAAAAGATTTCTCCATCAAATTCGTCACCAGGTATGTGGGATTTCACTAGTGGGTTCCTTTCACCCATAAGGTCCCTAGAATTCTGTGAGATTCTTGATTCCCTTCATATTATCTAGACCTAGGGTTTCTAGAATTTTAGATAATTATCATGATTTAGTTATTATAACGTTCTTAATCAGATTATCATGTCTTAGTGTTGTTTTGTCTAGATTCTTGCATGAAACTCAGAACCCTAGTTGTGTAGTTCTTTTAGTTCATGAAATACACTAGCTAGGACAGATAAATAGATATACATGCCTCAGTTTTCAAATTTTTCATTATCAGTACTTAATGTTGCATTTTCAGTTAGCATGTCAGAATATTGAGCTATCTAGTTTACTTTAGTTATGTTATAATTTACACATTCTAGTTGAGAGTAGGCTTAATACCAAGTTGGACTAGGGTCAGTAATCCTCAAAGTCCAAGAACTACGTGCCCCCGTAGGTTTATAAGTCCCCTCTGTGGGCATCATTTTAGTGATCACACCAGTCATGTCTATACACCTCTAGCAGGGTATATTGGGTCCTATCGATGGGGCATATACATCAGACTCCACATTTAACTCACGTGGTTTTATGTCGGTTATTAGTAGCTCCCAGAGTCAGACTCTATTGCATTGACCAGGTTATCAGTACAATTCAGTATTTAGTTTTAGCATGTTATAAATTTGGTCATTGCATTCACTTTTGTTCATATTCAGTATGTTCAATATATTTATCATTGCTCAGTATGCTTTGTTCAGTTATGTATATTGTTCAACTTTATTCTATCCAACATACTTAGTACCTTTCAAGTATTGACAAATACTTTGCGCTACATCTTCTTGTGATATAGGTTTAGGTCCTCAGCATTCAGATTACGCATAGATTGGTTTTTGATCTCCAGTTCAGCAGCATCAGTGGTGAGTCCTCATTTTCCGAGGATGATGGACATGTTTTCTTTTACTTTCAGTCTTTCAGTTTTAGTTTTTGCTAGAGTTAGTTGGGGGCATGTCCTAGCATCACTAATCAATTAGAGGCTTTTATTCAGACATAGATAGATTCAGTTTTAGTTTGGAGTTTGATCTTTCAATTGTCATTAAACTTAAAGTTTATACATTTAGCTAGTATTGGGTATTCCTCATCATTTCAGTTTATATCATGTTTAAAGCTTCCGCACAGTATTTTTGTTACTTCAGTTTTTCTAGTATGCTTATGATATGCCATCTCAGGGTTAGCTTGGGGTAACTCGTGATCCTAGGTCCCCTATTTACATCAAGGGGGTAGCCTCGGTGTGTGAAAAACTTGATATCAGAGCATTAGGTTTAAGAGTCCTAGGATGTCTGAAAAGCCGCACTTAATAGAGTCCTTTTAATGGGTGTGAAGTGTACCACATCTAATGAGAGGGAGGATATGAAGTGTTTTAGGAAAACTTCACTTTCTTGTTATTCTTATCATGCGTGGGTATGATTTTCTTTCTAACTCGACGTTATGTGTTTCAGATCATACCTCCTCATAGAGCTTACGCAGGGAATGATAATGCCGGCAACGCTAACGCAGTTCCTCTAGTCCCAGATCATGAAGTTTTGAATGCAAAGTTTTCAAATGCCATTCAGCTTTTGGCCAGAGTGTAGCCAACCATAACAATCAGCAGGTTCCAGTTCCTGCAAATGCTAGTGGTGGATCAATGGTAGCTAGGGTTCATGATTTTGTTAAGATGAGTCCACCTGAGTTTCTAGGGTTGCAAGTTGGTGAGGACCCCCAAAAATTCATTGATGAGGTCAAGAAGATCTTTGGAGTGATGCAAGTAACTGGCCATGATAGGGTAGAGTTGGCATCCTACCAGCTCAAGGATGTAGCTCACATTTGGTTCACTCAATGGAAGGAGAACAGGGGTGAGAATGCAGCTCCTGTGACTTGGGAGTGTTTTACTGGAGCTTTTCTGGACAGGTTCTTTCCAAGAGAGTTGATAGAGGCAAAAGCTCAGGAGTTCATAAATTTAAGGCAAGGTTCTATGACAGTTTAAGAGTACGGACTTAAGTTCACCCAGCTCTCCAGGTATGCTCCACATATGATTGATGATTCCATGGCACAAATGAGTAAGTTACTATTTAGGGTAAATGACTTGGTGAAGACAGAGTGCACAAATGCGATGTTGTTAGAAGATATGAATATCTCTAAGTTCATGACTCATGCTCAGCATGTTGAGGGAGATAAGCTTAGGGAACACGTTAAGGACAACAAAAGGGCTAGGACAGATAACTATGATTACTCTCAGATGAAATAGGGTGGTGGAAATTGCTCGCAGTTTCAACAAAGGTCTTCAGCTCCAACACCTTCATCAGCTAGTGTTCCATCCCCTAGGTTTCGACAGGATCAAAAAAGTATGGTATTAGGGGAGTTTTCAGATACCAGAACCTACCCAACTTGTCCAAAATATGGTAAGAACTATCTGGGTGAGTGTCTTGCAGGAAAGGAAGGATGTTTTGGGTGTGGTAAGTCTGGTCACAGGTTGAGAGATTATCCTTCTTCTAAACAGAGTCAAGGAGGCAATAATAGTAGGGCTCAGTCTACAGCTCCAGCAGCTCCAGCAGCACCAGCAGGTCGCCCAACACAGCAGGGTGCTTCATCTGGTACAGGTGGCGGTCAATGCCAAAATAGGTTGTATGCTCTCCAGACTCACCAAGATCAGGAAGATTCTCCTGATGTGGTCACTGGTACGTTACGAGTTTTTCATTTAGATGTTTATGCTTTGTTAGATCTAGGGGCTACTCTTTCCTTTGTAACTCCATATATATAAGTAAACTTTGATATCAGTCCAGAAACTCTCTCAGAACCCTTCTTAGTCTCTACTCCAGTTGGTGACACAGTTAAAACTAGATGGGTATACAGAAATTTCCCTATCAGAGTCTCCTAGAAAGTCACCTCAGCAGACCTTGTAGAGTTAGAGATAGTAGACTTTGATATCATTCGAGGTATGGATTGGTTACATTCTTGTTATGCCTCAGTCGATTGTAGAACTAGGATCATTCATTTTCAGTTTCCAAGAGAATCAGTCTTAGAATGGAAGGGTAGTAGCTTAGTGCCTATGGGTCAATTCATTTCCTACCATAAGGCCAGAAAGATGATCTCTAAGGGGTATCTTTATCATCTAGTTCGGGTTAAGGATTCAAGCTTCGAAACCCCAACTCTTGAGTCAGTTCCAGTAGTAAAAAGGTTTCCAGAAGTGTTTCTAGATAATATTCCCAGAGTTCCTCCTGAAAGGGAAATCGACTTCAGAATTGATCTCCTTCTAGATACCAAGCCTATTTATATTCCTCCTTACAGAATGGCTCGCGCTGAGCTTAACGAATTGAAAGAATAGTTGAAAGACCTCCTAGATTAGGGTTTCATCAGACCTAGTATTTCCCCATGGGGTGCACCAGTGTTGTTCGTGAAAAACAAAGATGGTTCTCTCATGATGTGTATTGACTATCGACAGTTGAACAAAGTCACAATCAAGAATAAGTACCCTATCCCCAAGATTTATGACTTGTTTGACCAACTTCAGGGTGCTAGTCATTTCTCAAAGATAGACCTCAGATCCGATTATCATCAGCTCAAAGTCAGAGATATTGACATCCCGAAAACAACCTTCATAATTCGGTATGGTCATTATGAATTTGCAGTTATGTCATTTGGACTAACCAATGCTACTGCAGCTTTCATGGATATGATGAACAGGGTGTTTAAATAGTATTTGGACTTGTTTGTAATCGTCTTAATTGACAATATCCTCATTTACTCTAGGAATGACGAAGAACATGTGACTCACTTGAGGGTTGTCCTGCAAACTCTTAAAGATCACCAGTTATTTGCTAAGTTTAGTAAGTGTGAGTTTTGGTTACAATATGTTGCCTTTCTTAGGCATATAGTGTCTAGCGAAGGGATCCGAGTGGATTCTCAGAAAATAGAGGCAGTGAAACAATGGCTCGGACCTACCTCTCCTACAGATATCAGAAGTTTCTTGGGTTTGGCTGGTTATTACAGAAGGTTCGTGGAAAGATTTTCATTCATAGCTTCTCCATTGACTAAGTTGACTTAGAAAAGGTTAAGTTCCAGTGGTCATATGATTGTGAGAAGAGCTTCTCAGAACTGAAAACTAGATTGACTACAGCTCATGTTTTGACTCTACCAGAGGGTTCAAATGGTTATGTGATCTATTGTGATGCATTCAGAGTTGGCCTAGGTTGTGTGTTGATGCAGAGAGGTAATGTTATAAGTTATGCTTCTAGACAGCTTAAACTGCATGAGAAGAACTATCCACCTCATGACCTCGAGCTTGCAGCCGTAGTATTTTCCCTAAAGATTTGGAGAAACTACTTGTATGGTGTTCACAGACCATAAGAGCCCTCAGTATGTGTTCACCCAGAAAGAGTTAAATCTTTACTAGAGAAGATGGCTTGAGTTCCTTAAGGACTATGATATGAATGTGCTTTACCATCTGGTAAGGCCAATGTAGTAGCTGATGCTCTTATCAGACTATACATGGGTAGTGTAGCACATGTTGAGGAACAAAGGAAAGAACTAGCAAAAGATGTTCACCGGCTTGCTCACCTAAGAGTTTGCCTTATGAGCATATTAGATAGTGGTGTGACAGTCCAAAATGGGTCAGAATCTTCATTGGTAGCAGAAGTTAAGGAGAAACAAGACAGTTATCCTATATTGCTTCAACTGAAGGGTGCAGTTCATCAGCAGAAAGTTGAAGTTTTCTCCCAATGGGGAGATGGTGTGCTTCGCTACCAGGGTCGTTTATGTGTTCCTAAGGTGGGTAAGTTGAGACAACAAATCCTTACAAAAGCCCATAAATCCAGGTATTTTATTCATCCAGGTGCCACTAAGATGTACCATGATCTACGGGAAGTATTTTGTTGGAATGGCATGAAAAGGGATATAGCAGATTTTGTGGCTAAGTGCCCTAATAGTCAACAGGTGAAGGTAGAACATCACAAACCAGGAGGTATAACTCAAGAGATCAACATTCATACATGGAAGTGGGAAGTGATAAACATGGACTTCATCACAGGTTTACCTCGTACTCGCAGGCAGCATGATTCCATTTGGGTGATAGTAGACAAAGTTACTAAGTTCGCGCACTTTTTGGTTGTTAAGACTACAAATTCGGCGGAGGACTACGCCAAGCTTTACATTAATGATGTATTCAAGTTGCATGGAGTTCTTTTGTCTATCATCTCAGATAGAGGTCCTCAGTTTACCTCTCATTTCTGGAAGTCATTTAAGAAAGGTCTTGGTACTGAGGTTAATCTCAGCACAACATTTTTTCCAAAGATGGATGGTCAAGCAGAGTGTACCATTCATACCTTAGAGGACATGTTGAGAGCTTGTGTGATCAATTTCAAGGGCAGTTGGGATGATCACCTACCTCTTATAGAGTTCACCTACAATAACAGTTATCATTCTAGTATTCAGATGGCCTCTTATGAGGCCTTGTATAGGCGTAGATGTAGATCCCCAGTTGGTTGGTTTGAGGTAGGTGAAGCAGCCTTGATAGGGCCAGATTCGGTTCATGATGCTATGGAAAAAAATTAGCTTATCAGAGATAGACTTAAGACATCCCAGAGTTGCTAGAAATCCTATGCGGATGTAAGGAGAAGGGACTTGGAGTTCCAAATCGATGATTGGGTTTTCTTGAAAGTGTCACTTATGAAGGGGGTGATGAGATTTGGAAAGAAAGGAAAGCTCAGTCCTAGATATGTAGGCCCTTACAAGATCTTGAAAAGGGTTGGTAAAATGGTTTATGAGTTAGAGTTTCCAGCAGAACTAGCCGCAGGCCATCCAGTCTTTCACATTTACTTGTTGAAGAAATGTGTAGGTGATCCAGCATCTATTGTACCATTAGAAAGTGTGGATGTGAAGGATTAGTCTCACTTATGAAGAGGTGCCAGTTAAGATTCTTGATCATCAGGTTTGAAGGTTGAGGAACAAAGAGGTCACTTCAGTTAAGGTTTTGTGGAGGAGTCAGTCCATAGAGGGAGCTACTTGGGAAGCAGAAGCAGCCATGAAAGGCAAGTATCCTCATCTCTTTCCTTCTAATTCCATTCCAGCTTGAGGTAAAAGTTCATCTCCAGTCTTTCAGTTACTCTTGCATAATTTCAGTCTTAGTATCATGTTCCTTCAGTTATACTTGCATGTTCTTGAACTTAGTTCAATCATATTTCAGTTTTAGTACTTGGTGGTAGGGTTTGCAGCTTTTTCCCTCCTTATCCAACTAGTTTAGTCTTTATTCAAGGACGAATGTTTCCAAGAGGGAGATATTGTAACACCTTAGAAATGAAACTTAGAACTTTCAGTAGAAAACCAGAAGAACCAGGTGAACCACGATAGGGTTCACGGACCGTGAAAGGAACCACGGTCCGTCAACCTGTCCGTGGATTCACAACCAGCCAAAAGTGGTGGACCACCGAACCCTTCACGGATCGTGGACCACCACACGAGCCATTAGGAGGCTCGTGGTAGCCAGGCAGAACCCACCATGCTCATACATCAGACCACAGAGCCCTTCACGGGCCATGGTGGCTTCTGTGAAATCGATCCAGTAGGCCCGTAGCCTAAGTGAAGGACCACGGAGACCTTCAGGATCCGTGATCCTTCACACAGTCCATGAAGTGGACTGTAGATGGAAAGGGTGAAGAACCAGCAGCTACTGTCCAAGGACCACGACCAACTTGACGGTATGTGGTCCCTGTGATGGCTCATCATAGGGCTCGTGGTCAGCCCTCATCAGATTTTAAGTAGGGTCATTCTGGTCTTTTCCCCTATGCGTTAGACACCTAAACTACGTCGTTTAACCCTTAAACTACATCATTTTTGTCAGTTTGAGCCTAGTAACTTAATCGGAACCTAACCTAATCGATCTTTCACCTAAATCATTCAAACTTAGAGAAAGAAAGGGAGAAAGAAGCACCATTTTTCCTCAAGAACAGTAGCAAGGTTTTTCTTTGATTCCAACATTAAAATCGAAAGATTTCTCCATGAAATTAGTCACCAGGTATGTCGGATTTCATTAGTGGGTTCCTTTCACCCATAAGGTCCCTCGAATTCAGTGAGATTCTTGATTCCCTTCATATTATCTAGACTTAGGGTTTCTAGAATTTCATATAATTATCATGATTTAGTTATTGTAACATTCTTAATCAGATTATCATGTCTTAGTGTTGTTTTGCGTAGATTCTTGCATGAAACTCAGAACCCCAGTTGTGTAGTTATTTTAGTTCATGAATTACACTAGCTAGGATAAATAAACAGATATACATGCCTCAGTTTTCAAATATTTCATTATCAGTACTTAATGTTACATTTTCAGTTAGCATGTCAGAATATTG
The DNA here is from genome assembly GCA_029582525.1 of Solanum tacnaense. NCBI lineage: Eukaryota > Viridiplantae > Streptophyta > Magnoliopsida > Solanales > Solanaceae > Solanum > Solanum tacnaense. The sequence goes on along the minus strand of JAJOOD010041083.1, from coordinate 6,670 downwards.
AGCTATCCAGTTTACTTCAGTTATGTTATAATTTACATATTCTACTTAGGAGTAGGCTTAATACCGAGTTGGACTAAGGTCAGCCACCCTCAAAGTCCAAGAACTACCAACCCCCGTAGGTTTATAAGTCCCCTCTGTGGGCATAATTTATTGATCACGCCAGTCATTCCTATTTACCTCTGGCAGGGTATATTAGGTCCTCTTAATGAGGTGTATACATCGGACTCCACGTTTAACTCACATGGTTTTATGTCAGTAATTAGTAGCTCCCATAGTCAGACTCTATTGCGTTGACCAGGTTATCAGTACAATTAAGTATTCAGTTTCAGCATGTTATATATTTGGTCATTGCATTCAATTTAGTTCATATTCAGTATGTTTAGTATATTTATCATTGCTCAGTATGCTTTGTTCAGTTATGTATATTATTCAGCTTTATTCTATCATGCATGCTCAGTACTTTTCAAGTAGTGACGCATACTTTGCGCTACATCTTCTCGTGATGTAGGTTTAGGTCCTCAGCATTCAGATCATACATAGATCGGTTCTCGATCTCCACTTCAGCAGCATCAGTGGTGAGTCCTCATTTTCCGAGGACGATAGACATGTTTTCTTTTACTTTCAGTCTTTCAGTTTTAGTTTTTGCTAGAGTTATTTGGGGGGATGTCCTAGCATCACTAGTCAGTTAGAGGCTTTTATTCAGACATAGATAGATTCAGTTTTAGTTTGGAGTTTAATCTTTCAATTGTCATTAAACTCAAAGTTTATACATTCTGATAGTATTGGGTATTCCCCATCATTTCAGTTTATATCATATTTAAAGCTTCCGCACAATATTTCTTACTTAGTTCATCTAGGATGCTTATGATATGCTAGCTCAGGGTTAGCTTGGGGTCACTCGTGATCCTAAGTCCCGTGTTTATGTCAAGGGGGTACCCTCGAGATTTGACATTTCAAGATTACAAGAAGATCTTTAAAAGAAGGAAGAGTATCAAGATCACAAGAAAATCTCTAAGAAAATAAATGAATCAGTTTGCTCATGCACATATTTGATATGGACATGAATCAAGAACTCAATCGAGATCATTGCTTTGAAACTTCCTTGGATTATTCCTTAAAAAAACAGTCCTCACCACTATATTAACCTACTCATATCACAATTGTAAAGTACGCACTTTACTTGAACTTGTACTGGTGTCTACTATTGTCTTTCATAAAAGCTTTTTATTCTCGTGAGTATACAATTGAAAAAGAAAAGAGAAAGAAAGATGTGAGTGTAGGTTATACAAGTAGAGGTTGTGTAAAATTCTAGAGAGGTCAGAAACCTAATATTAGCTACTTTCACCCTTTTGGATGCAAATGCTTCATTCATATCAATGGCAAGACAAATCTCAGTAAGTTTGATCCAAGGAGCGATGAAGGTATATTTTTGGGCTATGCCTGTGTAAGTCGTGCTTTTCGAGTTTTCAACAAAATAACCTTAAGCCTTGAAGAATTTTTTCATGTTAGTTTTTATGATACTAACCCAAGAATGCAGGAAGCTGAAACCTATTCCCAAAAATAAATATTGAGAGTCACTCAAATATATCTGTTCAAATAACAAAAGAAGAGCCACCTATCCTAGAGCCGGAGTTGACTATTCCAGTAGAAAAAATTGGAATTCCTAGGAAATGGAGACATAATGCTAGCTATCCTAACGACTTCATCATTGGAAAACCAGATGATTTGTTACAAACGAGAGCATCCTTGAAACAACAAGCCTATGTAGCACTTGTCTCCTAAATTGAACCAAAATGTATCAATGAAGCAATGGAAGATGAATCTTGGAAACAAGCCATGAAAGATGAACTTGATCAATTCGAAAGAAACCAAGTGTGGACCCTTACTAAAAGGCCGAAAAAATATTAGGAACCAAATGGGTCTTTCGAAATAAGCTAAAGGAAGATGGAAAGGTCATCTGTAACAAATCAAGATTAGTTGTTCAAGGATACTTCCAAAATGAAGGTATTGATTACGATGAAACTTTTACTCCGGTAGCAAGGTTAGAATCTGTTCGAATTATTTTAGCATATACATCCTATAAGTGTTTTAAACTCTTTCAAATAGATGTTAAAAGTGCTTTCTTAAATGGTTTTATCAAAGAAGAGGTTTTTGTTAAACAACCTCTTGGTTTTAAAAATTCTTCCTATCCTGCTTATGTTTACAAACTCTCGACAACGCGTTATGGTCTCAAACAAGCCCCTAAAGCTTAGTATGAGAGATTAAGCAATTTTTTACGCAATAACAATTTTCAAAGAGGGAAAATCAACACGAATCTTTTCATCAAAAGATCTAGATCTTTTATTGTCATAGTTCTAATTTATGTCGATGATATTATTTTTGGAAGTTCTAACCCCTCTCTGTGTGAGAATTTTGCTAATCTTATGAGGGGAGAATTTAGATGAGTCTAATAGGAGAGCTCACCTTCTTCCTCGATTTACAAATTAAGAAGTCGACTAACGGAACCTTCATCTGTCAAACTAAATATACTAAGGAACTCATAAATAAATTCGGGTTGGATAAAGGAAATACTTATGGAACTCTCATGAGTCCATCAACTTGTCTTGAGACAGATGCACCAAGAAAAGATGTAGATGAAAAGATGTATAGAGGAATGGTTGGATCTCTACTTTATTTAACTGTCAGCCGACCAGACATTATGTTTTGCGTGTGCAAGTGTGCATATTTCCAGTTGCACCAAAAGAATCACATCTCACGGCAGTAAAAAGAATCATTCGCTATCTAATCAAAACCACTGATTTAGGACTATGGTACCCTAACTCCTCTCACTTTGATCTAATTGGATACTCAGATGCTAATTTTGCAGGTGACAAAAATGATCGAAAAAGCACCCGTGGAACTTTCCAAATTCTGGGTAGGGATCTCTTGGCACAGTAAGAAGCAAACTTCAGTTGCTTTATCTACCACCGAATCTGCATATCTAATCGAGGGAAATTGTGGAACTCAATTATTATGGATGATGCACCAATTAATTGATTATGATCTTTTGTATGAATTTGACCCTATTTTTAGTGATAATACAAGTGTTATTAATTTATCTAAATATATTGTGCATCACTCTAGGGCTAAGCATATTGATATCAAGCATTATTTTATTCATGATCATGTGGAAAATGGTGATTTTTCGTTAGAATTTATCGATTTTGAAAATTAATTAGCTGATATTTTTACCAAACCCCTGCTTGAGGAAAGATTTTGCTTTCTCCGTAATTGTCTCGGTATCACCTCTTTTTATTAATGTGATTTATTTACCTTATTTATGTTGTTTTTTTCCTTTTTGTGTTGTTTAATTCTAACCTTACCGTTTCTCCACCTCAGTAAATATTACCTGTCGTCTGTCTCTCTTCCCTATAAAACCCTCTCCATTCCATCTTGTAACTTCAAGACTTTTCTTCTCCCTTTCAACTCTTCTCCTTCCCTTATTCTCTATTTATTTTCTCTATTTTTCTTCTTCCTTCACTCTCAATCATGATCAGAACTCGTTCAAAAGATCTGATCTTAATTCTTTGAGATCTTTCAAAGTGAACATTCTAACCTCTTCCAATTCCTCGGACGACTCCTTGGTTTCTCCCTCTCCATCGTTCAAAAGAAAGGCCTCGTCGGCAAAAAAGAACAAGGATCAGAAGAAACCTCTACCTAGTGCCTTTGGATCTCTCTCCCCCAAAGACATGCAAAGGTTTTGGGGAGTTGAACAGAAAAATAGGTATGCCAACTTCAAATCTCGACCAATTGTTCCTGGTAGGGTGATTAATCTGAGTCAGTTGAGGGATTCCAACTGTCCAATAAGCTCTTTTCTCAAAGCTCAGAAACTATCTCTTATGTTTAGCATCTGTGGTCTTGATTTTTTTGAAGAGGCTATTCATTTTCTATGTGAATCTCCGTATCTCTCATGACAGTGGTGAGTTGGAAACTCTTGTTATGGGTAGTCGTATTATTTTCAATGATCTTCTGTTTGAGGATGTTTTTGGTACAAAATTCTCTAGTATAGTCCCATACATGAATGGCGTCTGGCTTGATGATTTTGAGGTATCCCTGGAAGGTTCTAAGATAGTCGTGGTTGAGCCCGGTGCTGACCTGTCTAACTTTGGTCCCTTATCCCTATGCTTTGAGCATCGTATTATTGCGCACATCATTGCCACCACTCTTCTTCCCAGTAAAGGCTCTCTAAGCAACATCTCTACTCGGGATATGTTTGTGTTGTCCTGTCTGCTAAAGAAATACTACATCAACTGGGCAGTATGGTTCAAATAATATATCCTGGAAAGTGCTGAGAACACCAATGGTTCAGCAAGCCTACCATATGGACTACTCATCTCTCGAATTTTAGTAGATCGTTTGGTTGACCCCTCCATGTTCACCTTTGCTGAGATCAATGCCACTTATAACTCTCATACTTTCTCAAGTATGGGGTATGTACAAGTTGGTAGCAAATGGGCTAAAAAAGACTCTGTCAAAGCCAAGGCTGAGACGGTCAAACTGACTAAGATATTTGTCGAATCAATTGCTCTCTTGCTAAAGGACACTGATGAAATCAAAACTCACATACTTGTTGTGGAACGTGGATTGGAGTCACTTCAAGATGTTGTTGAAAAGGTATTTTTCCTTTAAAAGGACACAAGTACATATGTGGGGAAGCTACATATTGCAATGACGGGTATAAAGTAGGAAGACATCTCAACGGTCAACAAGTTAATCAAGCAAGTTGACTCTCTCAAAGGTGGAGTCAGCTCCTCCAATACTGATCTTACCATCTCTGTCCAGACATCTTACTCTAGCCTCCCTAAAAATGTAAATGTTCCTACAATACCTTTTGTGGGAAGGTTATCAACACCTTGAAATACTTTCTGGGTGATCGCTTGACCTTCCTCCTTTGATACCATCTTTTTGATACTTTTGAACAATATTTCTATAGGGATCTGTCCCTTCTTTTGTTTTTTTTGGGTTGTATATTGAAGGCCTTCTGCTTTCCTACTCTGACTCTTCTTACTATTGCATGTTTTGTTTAATTGTTGTATATTGCTTTCTCTCTTTTTTACTATGCCAAAGGGGGAGAATATGTTCCTACAATTTTGTAAACGGGACTCAATAGAGACAGGGAGCCTCAATAGAGATAGGGGGATCCATACAACCTACCGTCAAGGGGGGCAATAAATTTCTCCTAAAAACCGCAGATAGACATATATCAGGGAAGTTTCATTATTTTGTTTGGCCTTATACTAAATTGTGAATTAATTATCATTATCAAAAAGGGGGATACTGATAGAATCATAAGAACGATTTATTTTGATAATGAAATACCTAACATATGTATGATAAATTGTAGGCAAGGAAATCAAAAGGGAATGACGCCAAAGAAGTATTGCAATGAAGGAAGTAACAAGTTGCACTTACTGAAGCAAGACAAGAAAGGAAAACCATCATTCAAGGGTTACAGAATCAAGGCAACTACAATCCTAGCGTCTGACTAGGATGAAGTAAATATGGAAGATAGACAGTCAATAAATTCAGCCAAGTTTCAAGATTACAAGAAGATCTTCAAGAGAAGGAAGAGTATCAAGATCACAAGAAGATCTCCAAGAAAAAGAAGGAATCTGTTTGCTCATGCACATACATGATATGGAGATGAATAAATCAATTGAAATCAAAGATTCAATCGAGATCCTTGATTTGAAACTCCCTTGGGTTATTCCTTAAAAGAGCAGTCCTCACCACTATGTAAACCTACTCATAGTCGTAGTTGTGAAGTACGCACTTCACTTGAACTTGTATTGGTGTCTTCTATTGTCTTTCATAAAAGCTTTGTATTCTCGTGAGTATACAATTGAAAAAGGAAAGAGAAAAAAATCTGAGTGTAGGTTATACAAGTAGAGGTTGTATCAAAGTAGATAATCTGATTTGCACATCAAACAAGGTTTTTCAGTCGAAATACTTTGTATTACCCATGTTCTCAATAAGCTCTTAAGGAAACCCTTGAAATCCAAAGGGACTGAAAGTAGGCACCACACCGGTGTTTCAAACCAGTATAAACTCTCTGAGTCTTTTACTTACTACATTTACTCTTACCTTATATTGTGATACTAACTTGCAGGTGAGTCGACTGACCCATACAGGAAGTCAACTAAAGGAATTTTAATTCACCCCCCCCCCTCTCTTTACTTTCAACCACAACATTAATTTTTCTATGATCAGTTGTGTTCACTTTGTGTCTTCGACTTTCTTCTTCCATTGATTCTCTTTATCACAACTTTATCAATGATCCTTTTTGGCAACAACTCTTTTGATTATATAGATATGAATTAGACTGAAGAGCTCCTGGAAGCACTAATTGGTGTTAATGGTACAAGCATGGTGGTTAATCTTCCTCGAAATTTAGGACCACATGTTGGCATTATTTAGTTTGCCTATTTGTCGAGGCCTATTGTGGATGCATAGTGTTTACTTGTGGCCTCATGTATTTGTTATGATATGTTTCTCTCTTAACCTCATGATGTGCCTTATGACTGATTTTGCATTTTTCTCTTTGTCTTTCCTTTTCATATTTGTGCGAATTTTATGTTTGATCAGTTCCTTAATTATCATGTGAAAACTATATGTGCTAATAGACAAGGTG
>JAJOOD010041082.1:0-20223 GCA_029582525.1 Solanum tacnaense | reverse complement strand
AGTAATGTACATTATTTCAAAGTTACATAAAAATATTATAAATCACAATAATTAATAACTTCAAACATTTTTTAAAAAATTATGAAAATTTGGATGACTCTCCAAATTTCATTTGTGTCACATAAATTGAGACAACAAAAATAACATATATTGGGTTCATTTTAATTTATTTGTCTTATTTTTTTTATATTTAAAAATTGCGTAAAAATACTATAAATCATAATAATTGACAATATAAAATATGTTTTAAAAAAAAATACAAAAAATTCCACTGATTCTTGAGTGAATCTATCGTAAAAATACTATAAATCATGATAATTGACAACATAAAATATTTCAAAAATGTTGTATGTGGGTACTCTTAGTATGCCTTAAATAGAGTCAAAGAAAGTACAGGTTTTTAATAAAAAAACTTATTCCTTAATCCACGCAAATAATCGCTTCAAAAATTCGGTTATTAACCCCAAAATATACCATTTATATTATTGAGCTCGTACATAGCACGGGCAACATTATCTAGTAACATACATAAACCTTACTTTTATTTTATTAGAGAAAATTATTTACAAAAGACTTCCAACTAGATAACGCATATCCAATAACATAAGGATAACTAAATATTCTTACCATCCTTATCTAATTTTTTGTTTTTAAATATCCTCCAATTATCTTTACACGACTCCTTAAAGTTTTCAAACTAATACAAATTTTTACAACTTGTAAATGCGTTGACCTTGTTTTGACCCTGTTCCCCACCTCTGTCATACTCAATCCGTTTCATTTTATGTGACACTTTTTAAATTTTGAAATTCAAATAAATTTATCTTTGATCGTAATTTTTTTATAGATTTTTTAAGCATTTTGAATTATCAATTATTGTGACTTATAGTACTTTTTACGTAGTTTACAAATATATAAATTTCATTTCAAAAAATTTGAAGATTTCATGCGCAAATTTTTGGTCAAACTTAAACCAATTTAATCTCGAAAAACGAAAAGTACCACATAATTTAGGACAGAAGGAATAATTTTTTATTTCTCACTTGGTGTCTGAAGTCCATATTAGAATCCTGATTACATCTAAACCACAAAATTTTCTTCATATCTTACGCATTAATTAGAAATCTGTTCTAATTAAGGGTGAAACAACAATCTCACCACGACACTGATAAAGAGTTAAAACAGCAACAGCCGCCTTTTAAGACTACTTCTCTAAGAAGGATCTAGTAGACCATTCACTATAAATTATTCCTATGTACTTGTCAACAAATCCTCACCGTTTATCTCTACATTCAATGACGTGTAAGCATCTCATTCAATCAAAACCACGTGCCAGGTGATTATAGTAATATCCACTGAAGACGTCTAAGAACGTCGAACGTGTTAGATAAGTTACTGACCTGCTGACATGGAACCGACCAACACTCCCTCGTCATCCAAACTACCTTTTCTCTCTCCTTCCACCATTCCTGTACTGCCACGTGTCTTTTTCAAACGGCTAGTTTTCTTTCCCTCTTCATTAGATTCAAAAACACAAACCCCAAGAGATATTTTAATGGGAGAATTCGAGTGCCTTCTAGGCAAGATTCAATTTAAGTATTTATTTATTTTGAAAAAAAGGAACATGTGTATATAAGGAAGTTGGTGTACAAGTTGAAAGAAAGTAGAAAGGCGGTTTCATTTGTTCAGAAGAATATACGTTATTTCAATCGGGCGGCGCAAATTAGGGCTTCATTTCAAGGTATATTGATTCGCAATTGCTAAATTTAATTACTATATTTCAAGAGTTTTGTTGGATTTGGGTAATTCTGATTGGTTTTGTTGTACAAAATAATAATCAGGTTTTGCGAATTTGATTTTGATTAAGAGGTAGGAAAATGGCATTGGGGAAAAAATGTGGAAGTTACGGGTCGGGGCTAGTGAGAAGTAGTTCATTTGGGAGGAAGAGAGTTATACTGGATGTTGATTTCAGTCCTACAATACATATGAAGAAAGTGTGCAGTCATAATTTGCTTTTTAATTATGACAAGTCTCCAATTGAAGATTTGCCTCAAGATATTTTGGTAAGTAATTCTATTTGAGTGTATTGTAATTGTTGTTGTTAATGGTGGAAGATGCTAGCTTATTTTGCTCTGTTCACTGTTATAATTTTACCTAATTAATTTGGCAGATTAGGATAGTGTGTGGAGTTGATCATGATGATTTGAAGAGGCTGTTTCGTGTATCAAGGGCAATTCGAGAGGCGGTAAGTTGGGTTTTTTTTTAAAAACGAAGCACAAAACAGAAAATGAATTGAATTTAATACAATAATTACATTTGTAGTAATTAATGGTTCTTTTTGTGGAATGAACAGGCTGTGATTGCAAAAAGGTTGCATTTTGAGTATGCAACACCAAGAAAGACGGTTGGTTTCAAGAATGCAATCGAGGATTTGGGTGAATTTAATGATGTTGAAGCACCAAATGCTCCGAGGCAATTGAAAGTTCGGAAGTTGAAGTTAAGCAAGAAGAAAATGGATGATATTTCTGTTGCCTTGTTTGCATCAGAAGACGATGATGATGATAATTGGCTGCAAAGAGAGTCATCATATATGCCGATGAATGCTGAGTTTTAGAGGTATTGTTGTTGTACAAATCATAGGCTTTTTAGTCTCTAGGAGAAATATTTGTTAGTCTTATTTCTTCAATCCTTTCATTGAAGATGATTTTTGGGGATTCTGTTTGAAGGCCTTTTTTTTGGCGCTTCTAATGTCATAAGAAACAGGTTGTACATAGCAATAGTATCATTTAGTAAATTAAATGAGAATTGTCTTTCCACATTCAATTAGAACTTGTAAGTTGCTTTATAGTTTTGTGATGTTATGTGTATTTGGTAAATTATGGGGAAGAATGTGTTCAATTAATCAAGTGTATAGTGGTGGGTTTTTATTAATATTAGAGACGGTTAGTATTTATCTGAAATCATAAAGACGTTAAATACTTTAGTAATGATTGGATTATGAATACAAAACGTTCTTTTTTTTATAAAGAGGGTGTTAGCAACTCACAAAGATACTTTGCCATAAATTTGAGTTACTCTTGCACTATTGTAACATAATGCATCTACAAAAATAAGTTAGCACTCCAGAACACTTAAATAATCTCATATTTTAAAGGAAGAAATTAAAGAGAATTTAACTAGAAGAAGACATTTCATAATTTTAAATGAAAATCCAAGAAACTGAAATGTTTGAGGAAATAATTTTCTTTTTAAAATGTAGCTATTACAGATTTTAATGAGAGGAAATGATTTTCTTTTCTTTTTAAAAGGTACCTTGACTAGAAAATTAAATAAGGTTATACCCAATTATGGAGAATCATTGTTTTGAAGATACAATGAAGATTGACTAGAAAGGTTTAACTGTCATTGTACTTTGATATTTTATTTTATCAGCAATATTAGTTATTTTTTTATTTCGATGATCACTTTTTTCTTTTAATTGTTTTTTTGATTTCGATGATCATTTTTTTTAGTGTGCGCGTGTTTCGATTATCACATTATTTGTTGTTATTATTACTCTTTTCTTTATATGTTGCGTTTTATTCTTATTTCACATTTTTTCGTTGCATTTATGCATTTTCTTTTCCTAGTTGTTTGAATGCTTTATTTTAAATTGAGGGTCTATTAGAAATAACACTTCTATCTCTACAAGGTATTAATAAGGTCTGCTGACACTCTATCCTCTCAGACTCCACTTATGAAATTACTATTGAGTTTTAACTGTATTCTTAATTAAAGATTGCAAATTTGGCTCACTCTCACCTCCAAAATAATGTATATAAAGTTTGATAGGCAACACTTTCTCAGATCTTGCAACACGCAAATCCAACTAAAGTATTTACATGAATTGTCATTATTTTAGGGTGGTCTTTATATTTTGCCTCATTTAAAAAAATTTGCAAATCAAATATAATTGTTTATGACCTAATTTGCTCGAAGTAAGTTCTCTGAACTTTTATATCTCACAATATAAGTTTAGTAGGAATTAAGTTAAGGCATGATCAATTGTGTAGTATTTCTATAATTAATCCGCTTAACATAAGATTATAAACTTTTTTTGCTCTTAGGACATAAGTTTTGTAAGAATTGAGGTATTTTTTTTACGACATAATTTGTAGATTGTGAAACTGATTTTTTTGCTATTACAACATAAATTCTCTAGGAATTAAGTGATATAACATAATCCAACTTTTTTTGTTTTGTAAGACATAACTTGTAACATTGTGATACAAAAATTAAAAATCATCAAATTTAAGGAAATCAATTAAAAATCACCTCAAAATATAAATATTTACGTGAATAACTCTAACCAATTTAGGTTAGTCGGGGTGAATATGATTCATTTGTCCTTAAATTCTTAGATTCGAGAGCATGAAGCGAGAATTTTTTTTAGTAGGCAATATTTCTTTCTTTAATAATCTTACATATCGATATCAGATTAAAAATACCCTAACTAAAGCATTTATCGAAGATTGTAGTGACATCAATAGAATATCTCCTCTATTGCCGAGGTTTAGGGTTCGAGCCTCGATCTTATGCACAAATCCAAATTAATCGTGACAAAAGTCATACGTTACACACGAGAAAAAAAAGACACGTGTAAATGTTTTTGCTTAGACACAAGACAAACGCAGTTATTTCAATAAAAACAATCAGGCATTTCATTAGTCTTAAATTGTTCCGAGTATAAGACAATTCCATTAAGACTAAAAATTCAAGAATCAGAAAACTGAAAATCTCTTCAATGGCGTCGAAGAGACGTGGTTTTTGTATGATTGATGAACTTGGTGCCAAGAAAAAAGCAAAGGTTGATGAAGCTGAAGAAGACTATACATCACAGCTTCCAGTAGCTCCATCGAGGGTTCTCCTTAACGCTGCCGATTGTGATTTAGGCAAGAACATCACATTCCCCTTTTTCTTCGTTTACATTTTGAATTGTCACTTAATTTTTTGTGGATACCCTTTTCATATGACAAATTTTAGAAACCCCTGTATGTGTTTTTGTTTAATGCTTTGTGCGTTTGGTATGGTATGGTTAATTTTTTTTCTTTGAAATGGATGGTAAACCCTAACCCTACTGTGAAAAGATAGATGACTTAGGGTAGTACTAGAAGTGGAAGATATCAAACTGAGCTATATATTTTCAACTAAGAAACTGTTATCAATAATGTCAAACAACTCATCACCAAGTCACTTTAATTTCGTCTTACAAAACGCTGCCTTTATCCCTGATGTTGTCATAAGAATGGGTGATCTTTCGTTTTTTCAGTCTCATCTTGTTGTGCTAATTTTATTGGTATGACAATTGACAATATCAAATCATGGTGTCATAGTCTCCTCTTTGTTTTTCCTGTATCTGGGACATGTGTGAGGAGGTTTGAATATGACACACTATAATAGAATTGTGGTATGAATCCCAAATGACAATCAAAGATGAAAGATGAAATTTTGCTGAGGTTTGACAAGTCACCTTTAAGGGCATCAGTACAATTGTTTAATGTGGATCAACACTAGTGCTTGAAGGTTGGTGTCAACTTTTAAAATGTGCATAACCATAATCAATATTTCCTCTTTGTCATGTATGGGGTACATTGGATAGCAAGGTGCATAATTGCTGAATAGAAAAGACTACAATAATTCCTGTTTGGATTTTAAATTTTCACAAAAAGATACTATCTTGAATTATGTTTATGATAATTTCCCAACAACATTTAGTTCATCTAGACTTACATTTATGGAACTCAGCTTTGTCTTAGGTAGATTCTACTATTAGTTGTTGAGTCATACTGGGTATTGGAACCAGAAGGCCAAGATAGGTTTTATGAGCATTCTTTCATGGGAACAAGTGAGCTGAAAAGAAAGTCATATTGGGTATTGGAACCGGAAGGCCAAAATAGGTTTTATGAGCATTCTTTTATGGGAACAAGTGAGCTGAAAAGAAAATTTTCATGAGTATTCGATATAGTGATCAAATAATCCCGGATGGTGGGGAGTTAGCCGTTAGCGTGTGTGTTTGAGTAAATGGACTATACTAGATTTATTGCAGCTTACGTTTCCAAAGCCAATGGCGAGGACATGAAAGTTTTTTTTTGTTTTTTTTAAATAATTTAAAATAGCGCTCTACCTAGATTTGAACCCAGGTCTCATGGGCGGTTCCTCTAGCTTGTGCCAGCAGTGCAATGATACTCCTATTACGAGGACATGAAAGTTACTTTATTAAATCCGGAGATTTTGTGGCAACCATGTAATTTATGTTGTGCATGAATATCTGGCTTGGTGTATGGCGCTTCCTTGTGACTTACCTTTTTATCGTTGAACAAAACTGTGATTTTGTTTGGTAGTAGGTATAACAATTGTCCATGTTTAGGTGAGTATATGTTGCTTGTGCATAGTTTTCTTCCGCTGAGTTACAGTTGGACTACTTTTTTAAACTTGAGACTGGACTTTGGGGATGGGAGAACTAGAAAGTATTAGAGAGCCAATTAGCCAGTGGCTGAGTGGCATATCTGTTTGCTGTGTTTTTATTTGAAGGTGTTATTTTTTGGTCTATTCATCAATGTATTGTGTTTTGATGTGGATTGTTTTATCTTTCAGATTTCAATGTTGAAGGAAATGGACTACTAGGTTCAGGGCTTTATGAACATGGATTTGCGTATTGTTGGTCAGGTGCTCGAGCCAATATGGGAATCAATGGAGGAAAGTACTGCTTTGGTTGCAAAATTGTTGCAGAGCAGCCCGTAAACATGGAAGATACACCACTAGACCAACAACAGATCTGTCGTGTTGGCATCTCAAGGGGAGATGATGCAGTAGGAAACCTTGGGGAAACCCTGCACAGTTTTGGGTTTGGGGGTACTGGAAAATTTTCAAGTCAAGGAAAGTTTTCTAATTATGGTGAAAGATTTGGGGTTGGTGACACAATAATTTGTTGTATTGACCTTGAGTCCAGCCCTCTGGCTTCCATAGGTTTCTCTAAAAATGGAAAGTGGCTGGGAACATCAAAGCAATTTAATGCAGGACCAGGTCCAACTGGTCTTGAAGTGGTGGATTGCCCAATGAAAAATCTACATTGGCATTCAGCTCTTTTCCCTCATGTGTTAATTAAAAATGTAGTTGTGCACATGCAGTTTAGCATAGATGACGGACTAGCTCCAGTAGAAGGATATAAACCGTGGTCTTGTGCCATGGAAGATGGGAAAGCCATTCCAGGCCCTAGTTTTGCGAATCTGTGCGATTGTGAAGCTATGATGCTGGTAGGACTACCTGCTTCCGGTAAGAGTACCTGGGCTGATAAATGGGTTAAGGAACATCCAGAAAAGCGATATGTTTTGCTTGGAACTAATTTAGCTTTGGATCTAATGAAGGTATCATATTTTACTGCGCCTATTTTGCTTTTAAAATAGAGTGATGCTGGTGTTTTTTCATTTATTAGCAACAGGAAAACTTGTGCTTCAGTTGCTATTTCCATAACAAGTAATGCATCTCCTTAACAGGTTCCCGGTTTGCAGCGCAAACAAAACTATGGTGGAAGATTTGAACGTTTAATGGATCGTGCTACTGGTATATTCAACACTCTTTTGTCTAGGGCTTCCCAGATTCCTCGTAATTTCATAATTGATCAGACAAATGTCTACAAAAATGCCCGGAAGCGCAAATTGAAGCCATTTGCAAACTATAAGAAGGTACAGAAGTTGTTCTCAGTTCTCACTAAGGGAGCACTTTTAGGATGATAAGAGTCTGTGCTGAGTTCTCTCCTAATAGGCCTTTAATGAAGCATCCTAATATCTCTGTTTGTTTTGCCTCTGAATCAGATAGCTGTTGTGATTGTTCCAACACCTGAAGAGCTCAAGTTCCGTGGTGAGAAGCGGTTCAAAGAAATGGGGAAAGAAGTTCCTGCCGAAGCAGTAAATCAGATGTTAGGTACCACAGAGATTGATGTTCCGTGTTTGCACACACTTTATAGCTCTCTAATCTGTTGTCTTATATTATTTCCCCTTTTCTTGTGTAACCTATAATATTTTCCTTGCAGTGAATTTTGTTTTACCTATGAGCAAAGACATGCCTCGAGCAGATGAGTACTTTGATGAGGTGAATGATTTCAGAACAGCAATACCAGTCCTGTAAATTTTTGTCTTCATGTTTCTCATTCATGCTGTTCTCTATTTTTCTTGTCATAGGTACGATTTGAAGAACTTGGCAGGGTGGAGGCTCAGAGATGCTTGGATGAGATGAAAGCAAACATGAATTCAAACAAGGAAGTTACCCCTTATTCTCGTGAAAGTTCTGTGCAGTCACATAATAGCCTGTCGATGCAGTACCCTTTTGAGGCATACCAGCAGTCGTACAGTGGTTCATCACCACACAGTCTCAGAAATGTACCAGGTCCTTTTGCTTCTTCTTTGTGAAACTTGTATCACTGTTTTGCTTGTATTTCTTGGAAAACCCATGCTTATCTATTTTAACTTTGGATAGGTGGACATCTAAATAGTTCGTATGCTCAGCCTCCACTTCAAGCACCTCATGAAACCTTCTATGCAACCCCTTCCAGTTACAACCCCATAGGTGATTTCGGTCACCATGGAAGTCACAGTGCCTACGGTGATTCAAGGGGATATGACATGGAAGCTAGATCAGCCATCCATGGAGGGATCTATGAGTCTCATGTGGGTTCTGGAGCTTGGAATGCAGCTGAGTTACACCAGAGCAGCATGAATGATCCCTACCTGAGTATGTCTGGTGGTTCTGGAGCTCGGAATGCAGCTGAGTTACACCAGAGCAGCATGAATGATCCCAACCTGAGGATGTCTGGTGGTTCTGGAGCTTGGAATGCAGCTGAGTTACACCAGAGCAGCATGAATGATCCCAACCTGAGGATGTCTGGTGGTTCTGGATATCTACCTCCTGATTCAAGAGGACCATTTGAATCGGGGATGGCTACACCATATGGTAACTGATCTATTGCCTTTTTTCCGACTCCATTTTCATATTACCTGCATTTTAATAGCTTATCCCTTGTAAAAATGGAAAAAAATCTAGGAAAGAGAAAACCATTGGAAACAAGTGGAATACATTTGGTAGTATGACTTTTTAAGCTTCACATAACTTTTAGTGACACAGTAGTTCACATGATTGTATAAGGGGAGTGACAATGTGTGATGTATTGCATTATTTGCCTCGACTGTTTGAACGTTGACTTAGTTTGCAAATTTTCTGATGTGATAAAGAGTATAAGACCTTGTGCTCTAATTAGTTGTGTCTGGTCGAATGTAGGAAACAATTGTAGTCAGAGGTAGAGCGGTTGTTTCTGATAAACTCTCGGGTCAAGATAAAAAGAGTCTAGAAAAAGAAGTAATGGAAAATGAAGTAAACAATAGATAGTACTAGTTATTGGAGAGAACTCTTCAAACTATTATTTGGCTTATTGGACTGTGATTCTTCATGTATACATAGGCTCACCATGTATTTCTGGCATAATCATTGTTGTTAAGGAGAATAAACAAGTTCTAATTTTACTTGTCTTTCCATTAGGCTTTCGTTCTGTCTTTCCATCAGGCTTTTGTCAAGGGGTTCCAGCTCCGAGGCCACAACATGAAAATTATCCCTCTGGAGCACAACATCCTGGGGTATACGCTCCACAAGGGGTTCCAGCTCCGTGGCCACCACATGAAAATTATCCCTCTGGGGCACAGCATCCTGGGGTATATGCTCCACCTGGTCCCAGATACTACTGATTGTGGAAACTGCATGAAATTCAGAAACACTGAATATGATTGCTTGTTTTTAATTTACTAAAGAATCAATTGGTGTTAGCATATAGAGAGGTTGGTTAGGATTTCGGAACTGGATCATATAATTTGTGTATACTCATGCATATGGAGGCTAACTTTGGGATTTTTGGAGTTCTATTGAGAAAATGTAAACTATTACCATCTTAAGTTCTGTCTCTTGTGTTTTTCCTCTTTTCCTTTCTTGAGATAATGCAGCTACATCACACCCCTTGGGTGCGGCCCTTCCATGGACCCCGCTAACGCGGGAGTGCTTTGTGCACGGGAGGTGCTCCCTTTTTGTGATAACGGTAGTGCTTATGTCGAGCTTGTGAATACCTCGAGTATACTACTGAATACATGTCTACTTTATATCGACACAGGTACTGAGTAACATATTTTTCTCTCTATTACGATTTAAACTCTACTTTGCCATAGTTTTCAACCATTTCATTGACTCCTACATCATATTTTTAATCTGAGGCGACAGGAGTTGCAGGTACAGGAAAAAGGTTCTTCACTTTTCCCCATCCTTCATTTGATTATCTACTTCTTGTTTTTCTTTCACTTTCTTCCCTGGTGTTTTAACAACAATAATGGCTACAATTGTATGGATATATTCTCAAAAACGACAGTGATCGGTGAGGTTCTTCAGTGAATTCTTATGTTCCTTTGTTTGCTACTTCTGAAAATTTTTGTTCATCAATCTATCCATGTGAACCACCAAAAGTCAAGTACAAGACCAACCTACAACTGCTTTTCCTTCTGTATCTTTTTGAGGCTTGCTGGGTTGTATCACATGTATATGGTGTCCGCAAACTTGCAGTGCCATCTTATCTGAGTAGTATCTGATTTTCATGGAGTACAATTTTTTTAGCTTTAACTTCTTTGATGTGTATCTATTTATGGATACTTTTTAAATAAATATCATTATTTAGGTATTTGGAATTATATTAGATCTCCTTTATTTTTTCTTTCTTTAATTTATCGGGGTCTGCATGGTGTTGCTATCGGATCTATTTATTAAAAAAGAATCGATTCAATACATTTCTTATGTACCTTAGTTGAACCATAAATAAATTAGAACCTTTATACAGATCTTGGTCGAAACAACTATCAATTAAGTGGGCAAGTTGGTACCTTAGTTGAACCATAAATAAATTAGAACCTTTATACAGATCTTGGTCGAAACAACTATCAATTAAGTGGGCAAGTTGGTTTGGATGCTACCGTCATTAAGAAACAGAAGCAGTGCTTTCCATTCAAGTTGGAACTTGGAAGTTCCTCTCATTTCCTTCTCGCAAATGAAATGAATTATTATGTTGGCTGAACAACATCATAATACTTAAAAGAACAAAAACCGGTAAGTGAATAATTAAGACACCAAACTTAATAACGTTTTGAATAGTTAAAAATCTATACTAAAAAGGACTATTTTAGACCTATGGACTATTTATGGTATTTTCTCCTACTCTTGCTACTTTTATGTTTTTGGTGAGTTATAGAAGAACTCTCTAATAATTTAGATAAAAGCAATACTTTACTTAAGGATTGCTAACACAAAATTTTCAATGACAACATTCATCAAAGTTCTTTGTTTAGTGCTTTGTCTTGCTCTTATGTATGAAGGCACTGAGAGTTCCATGTGCAATCCTGGTACTGAAATTAGCCAAGCAAAATTAGGAATGAGTAAAGGACAAGTATGGAATGAGTGTTTCAAATGCATGCACATGTACTCTACTTCTAAGTGAAATTGAGTATTACCAATTTTGATTTTGTCACTAAAATTAACATTATTATCATCTCCAAGTCTCACGATGATATCTACACGTTAATGGTGGTCTTCCAATTTATGCACAAATAAGTGTCTTTTTTATTTATGCTGGAAATAATCTCGATGTTACACTAAATGATCTTACGGAGGCTTGTTCATGAACATATATAAAAGAGAATTCATTTAAAAAAAAAAAAAACTCTGTAGGCTTTCTAATTTCTCAATTTTTATCGGAGCGACGTCGTTCTATGAATCCCTAACTAAACCCCTCAGTCGTCAGTCTCTTGTTCTTCTGATTCAAAAACAGATAGCAAATCAAAGAGACGAACACACAGTAATTCATATATGATTCGTCCTCGAACCCTACTGTTTTACTACTCAAACTCATCATCAATCTCTCACATTTCACACAGATGGATTTCTTCCACAACGCAACTCCATGGTTCATGGATCAACAATATTAAAGGTGTATTCACCGGCCAAAAATCCTCCCCCGATGCCGCCAAAGTACCCATTTCCGAGTCATTCACTCTCCTTCGTAAGTTTTCTACACCACTTTAACCATAGTAAATGTAGATTATTGGCTTCAATCAGGATTTGAAGTTTATGTGTTCGAGATTCTAGTTTTTTTAAGTTATTGTGTACTCACTCTGTTTGAATTTAGGATTTGCGGATGAATTGGGCAGAGCAAAGAAGTTGGGGACTCTGAAGCAGTATGTAGTAGGGAGAGGTAGTGAAGTTACATTTGCTGAAGCTTTTGAGAAGCAGCAAGCTATTCTTCAATATCTTGGTGCATTGGATCCCACTGGAGAGGTATTATACCCATTTACTTCAGCTCTCTCCATTTTAGTATGGTCAATCCTGTAGTAATCTAATTAAATGCCAAGCTGTTTAGCTAATAAGTATTAACAAATACTTTATGTAGTTATTGTACCTGAACTGTTCCCTCTGGTTTTCTTTTTGTCTCCTTGGATTCTAGCTAAGTGGAATGCTTATATCAGTTATGGATTCATAAAACAGTTGGATTTGTTATAAACATGCCTATGAAGTGATTGACTAGGAGTGTTGAGTTGAATGATGGATTTTAGGGGTAACCGATGATGTTGGTCTTGTTCTGTTTAAAGTTTTAGTTCCTCTAAGCACATGATAAAGTATTGTAAAGTGCAGTTGGGAGGAGGAACCTATTTGATCAGGAAGTAGATAAAGCTGCTCAACCTTTATGCAGAATTGAGAATTGAAGGTGCTAGGCAATAGACCTAATTCTTTGAAGTGGAGACCAGAAGAAATCGATAATAGTTTCTATTAATTTACATGACAAACTTAAATGATATTACAACAGTTTATGCAAACAGAGGAAATGAACAACGTTGTCCATGTAAAATGAAATGGAGGTCAAAAGCTTCTCCTAGAACAGCATGATTACAATGAATTGCTATGTCTACGGCATTTGTCACTCAGTGCAACCTGTAGAAAATAGGTTAGTTTGTCCAACAGGTTTTTATTGCGCTTGAGAAATATGAAAGCCCATATCACCTATTCATATCACTGCAATTATAATTGGGACATCCGGTATGTTCCTAAGCATATTTGGAGTGTAGCTGTTTATGCCAGGATCAGCTAACTACACAGTTGAAAGCTGGCAAGTGCCGAAAGTTGAAAGGAGAAGCAGACACGCATGGAAGTCACAGTACACCAACAAATAGTTTTTGCTAAATGTCCAAAGAAAGAATTCATAGATCTTTTGAATACAAAGTCATGACTATTTTTTGCTTGAAGTATAGGTGTTATAGCGTTTAATTGGTGTAACATGTCTTTGTTCATTGTGTAATTCTTTTGTGGGTTAAATAGATTCGTCGTAGTGCTAAAAGTGAATTCAGAGTTCTTTTCTATGTAGATGTTTTTCACTTTCTTGGTGCACTGAAAGTCTGAAACAGAGTTTTACGATACTTGTCCAGAAATAATGAGTCCTCATGAAGTATTTTTATAAACCGAGGTGAAACCTTTCACATTTTATCTTATTAAATTAGTAGTCTTGTGTAGGAGAGATGGAAGAGAAGTGTTTTCTAAACAGGTAAGGACTTTATAAATGTCAACAACCAAGCACTTGGAAAGGACTCTCTAAAAATATAAGAAAGCACCGGGAAGGAGTTCCAACATTTAATCAAATTTTTCTTAGAGGGTAAGATTAGGATGTGGCAAGATGAATGGAATGAAGAGAAATCCGTTAGGCGAAGCTTCTCATATCTCTACACAATTGTGATGAATCAGAATGCAACTATTGTATGCATATTGGGAGATGGGGACCTAACTTATGTCAGGAGCTATCTAATGACTGCAAGGTAGACTGCCACTCAACTAATATGCATAATTGAGAAATAGAAGGAGCTGCACGATAACTTTGATCCTTAGAAGCAGACCAAACAAAAATGCTATATTTTCTGTTAAATCATGTTACAACAGCCATGGAATATGGTGTGGAGGTCAAAATCCCTTTTCCACGCTAAAGCAACATGTTTTGAGTGAATAGTTATGCATGAAGCTTGTCTTACTTAGAATGTGTAGAGAAGAGGATTTTATTTGTATTTACATAATATCGGCATGAGAAGAGTTTAAATGGAATAACATGGATAGTGAGGATTCATAATAGCTGATCCCAACTTGTTTGGGATTGAGGGGTAATTGTTGTAGGAGTTGTTTTCTGTGCTTGAGAACGACAGAAACCCCTGGCCACTTTGCACTGTGGTTATGCTTGGGAATTCAGGTGTGTGTTCCTAAACATATTTGGAGCATATTAGGTCTTGCCAGGATCAGTTAGGGCAGCAGCTGAAAGCTACCAAGGGTAAAAAGTTGAAAAATGAAGACATGACAGACAGAAACAGCATGTATTTTTTGATGAACAGTCGGGAGGGAAAGAAATAATAAATGTTTGAAGAGAAATCACAGCTACTTTTTGCTTTAGATTTAATTTTTTACAAAGTCTGAACTTATAGTGGTACATGACTTTAGTTATTTATGCAACTGTGAAGGATTTATAGATTCGCTACAGTGGAAAAAGGGAATTCAAAGTCCTTCTATTTTTTTGATGACAATGGAAACCCACAACCGCTACCCTCTGGGTGTGCACAGGGTAAAAACCTCGTTCCTATGCAATAGCTCGCAAACCACATAGGAGAGGTAATCCGCACTAGGCAAGCCCGGTGCGACGAGCTCGACCTAGAAGGCAAACCCCTTGCTTTTGCTGGCAGGGGGTTTCGAACTTGAGACCTCCAACATGGAAGTTCCAAGCCCAAACCACTGGGCCACCTCGAAGGGTAATTCAAAGTCCTTTTATGTAAAATATTGTGCACCTTCTTTGTGCATTTAAATGAAATTTCACATAACTTAACCCAAAGAAATAAAAAGAAACTCCTTTTGTAACAAATAGAATATATTAGTAAATGCTTGTATATGGTGGACAGTTTGGAAAGAGAGAAACTCCGAGTTTTTTAAAATAGGGGCAGTCATATGCAGGATATTGTTCTACTTTTGGTGTAAAGAATGCTTATTAGAGGAGGAGGTTTCTTTAGTAGATTTGATAGGGTAGCTGTAATTGTTTCTAGGGGTTTGTTCGGTTGTGGATTTGTGGTGATATGTTCTATGTAAATATGGCTTCCGCACTGCCCTAGTGCTTTCAATACCAATGTTACCAAATTTTTTTTTAAAAAGAATAGATCAGTAAATAATGTGAAAGACAATCTTAGTAAGCTAGTAGTCATGTGTAGGAGAGATGGAAGAAAACTGTTAATGTGAATAGACTTGGATAACCTATTGAAGCCCTTTTTGTCATTGATTTTTTTTGTTCTTTTTTAATAGAATCTTCAAACAATTCAAAAGCAACAGGCAGCAAAACATTGCAAGTGCACAATAGTTGATGTTGAGAATATGTTGGCAAAGTTTACTTGGGCAAAAGAAGCACAAATGAAACTTGAGAAGATGAAGGAAGAAGGGAAGCCATTGCCAAAGAGCATGGCCGAGGTACTGTTTATATGCATTTCAGATTGCTGTTCTGTGGCATCTTCACTTTTTTTCTTAGCTTCCTTCAAGAACCTTCTTTTTTAGGATGTTCCAAAAAGATTGGTGCATTATCTATGCTTGAAAACTATTTAATCTTGAAATCATTTTAACTTTAATGGCATGATTTATCGGGACTCCACTTGATATAAGATATGACATTATTATAGGGAGAGAGAAAGATGAAAAGACACATGGAACTCTTACCGTCTCTAGTTTTATTGTTGGTAGAAAGGGCACATATGGTACTTCACTTATAACTTCATGTCCAGTCAAACTTCTTCACAGAAAATGGGACAAAAGGAGTAATATTTTTGTTTTTTTACCTTTTTATATTTTAAATCTTCTATACACCATTTCTGATTTTCTGGTTGTTTGATTCTTTAATTTCTGGGTGAGATTTTTGGTTGCATTGTACAGATATGCAATATGCTATATGTGCATACTATGAAAAGAAATTTTCAGCTGTAGTGCCAGTAATTTGGGTGCATGTGTATCATTGTGCAGTGTGTATGTTTTTGTTCTCTCTGGTCCATGCGGGAGTTACGGGATGTACTGGAAATTAAGCAGTAGTTTAGATACTCCTCTTCCAATACTTGGATTCTGCAGAGTCTCTATAGAACATGAGAAAAGAACACATATAATATGTTCTACTGTTGGTGCTTCCTTTTCCATGGTTATATGATGTTGACATACTTATATTAGGTTCTTCTGATATATAGGTTCAAAAGTTGATGGGTTCATCCCCGCTGGATGTTGCACGATCAAACATGGCTAAGAGTGGGCAAATTAGTAGGAATGCATTCTGTCCTTGTGGTTCCAAGAAGAGATACAAAAGGTACTTCAACATTTCTTATTGTTGAACATGAATAGCTATTTCTCGATGTTTTGAATTCCTTAGAGAAGGAAAGGAAATGAGATGTTTTTATTAAATACCAACTTAACAAACTCTATTTCCAAATAAAAAAGCTATATGATCAATCATGTACACAAATGACTACAAACCATCCAAGAATATGCTTGCTGAGAGTTTCTGTAGTTCGGTGGATATTCGAAATATTTCATGCACTATAATTATGTTCTCAGGGTCTCTCTAGATCTGCTGTGATCGGTCTTTTCCTCTCTTTTTTTTGTGTTACGTCCTCACGTTTTGTGCTTATTGTCTTGGTGTTGTGGTATATGTAGGTGTTGCGGGAAGGATTCAACATTTTAATCGACAAATAGCTAAAGATGAAGAGCAGGCATGTCCAAAACAAGAAATTTTTATATGGTTTCCTTTGTCGAAAGTCAATCATTTGCTGTGTCGTTTAATAATATCAATGGAGTAAAATCTGATCGTTAATGCACATCAAAATTCATCAATTGAACTATTCTTTTCGTGCTTATAAAAACTAGTATTCTATCATGTATAAACTCTAGATGTATACTTTGGAACTAGCTAAATTCAATCTCCGAGGTTAGAATACCTATTTTCTCAGAAAGTTATTGTATTATTCTTAATATGGGAAAAGTGATACGATGTAAAAGAAGATATTTTTATTACATGTTCCGCTAAGCTTTTGGACAAAAAAGTAAGCGCTTTTAATTATTATTAGTACTCCTTCCTAATTACATGTCCACTTTTGAATTGACACACTTATTAAGAAAATAATTATTGACATAGTGAGTTTACCATTTTACCCCTATTAATTATGAGTGGATGGATTAAAAACTTAAGATTTTAAAAAAGTTCTACCTTTTTCAAAGTAATTAATTGAGGGTATAATAGGTAAAAAAAATTTGTCCTTTCTTGGTTTGTCAAAATGAACAAGTAATTAGGGACAACTAAAAAAGGAAAAATGGACAAGTAATTAGGGACAAAGGGAGTAGTAGTCGAATAGTATTAGCTGTTGTGTTTGTGTGATTAAAAAAAGTTATAAAGTACATAAACCTCAATAAACTAGGTGCTAATTACATTTTATCGTGAAAGTTTTTCAAATTACAATAATTTCGTATTTTTCAGATCTTGTGGATACATTGCTCCTTCACATGATACATAGCAAATGATACATAAGTTATGTATCAAATATATAAGTTATGTATTAGATACATAACTATAAAATCAGATTCATACTGATTTAGGTTTGAAATAATTGAGGTTATGTATCAATAATAACATTTGTACCCGATACAAGTAATTTTAATTTTAATGTACTTCTTATATGTATAAAAGCAAAAAATTAAAACAAAAATAAAAGTCAAATTTTATTTATCAAGCAATTTACTATAGATTATGAAAATTATGACTTTTTTATTTTGGACTTGAAGTCAAATATGAAATCAAATCATATAATTAAATGCAAGACTTGAAAACAATATAAGTGTCGAATACAATTTACTATAAAAGCTATTTGTTATTATTAATTCTTTCAATTTTGATATTTAAATTAACATGAAACATCTAAGCTAAGTTTCGTTCATTAAGAATTAATCAATAAAGACTTTTTACAATATAGTCAATCTTCCCCTTATTATTAGCTAGTTTTTGATCTCTTCATAAAATAAACAATTACTATATATATATATATAAACTAACTCTTTTTAGCATTTATTATTGAGTTTTTTCATGTTGTCAATTATGGACATGTTTACCTCAAAAGCAGAGTAAAAACTGCATTTATTATTGAGAAAAAATAAATTTCATACGAATCCAAATAATCAAATTAGGAGGGATTTTTCACAAGTGAAAGTAAATAATGTGGAAAATCAGTCAATAAAAGGATAAAATTTTCATTTATTATGTTGGTCATATGCTTAGTGAAGTACTTCTTTCGTCATACTTTAATTGTCACTTTAACTTAAAAACAATATTTTAAGATAATTATCACCTTAGAAATTCACGATTAAATTAACAATTATCAATGAACTATCTCAAATATCTAAATAGTTGAATCGATTATACGAATCCTCAATGTTTATTGCTCTATTGGATCTAAAATATTATAGGTATTTTAATATGTAACTTTTGTCGATGTAATTTAGGTATGTCTTATTCTTTATTAACACTTTTAGTTATCATAATGTAACATCTAGGAATAGGTGTATTTGGACGATATATATATATATATATATATATATAGGATATAATCAAACCATATATCATTATCACTCTTATAATTGTTTTATAGAACCTACGTGTAACATGTATCTTCTTCTTGCATAATATAACCACATAACCCTATGAGGATACATAGATGTAATTTTTATGGTGTGGAAAACCTTGAGCATGCCTTTTCAAACCATATACTACGTACTATAATGGTTTAACGAAAAATTACAAGGAGATGGTACTAGACTAAAAATAAAATTAGTAACGCACTCAAAAATAAATGTGATCTTGTGGTCAATAACTAAGTCGAGAACCATGAGAAATACAAATAGAGTCCAGTTAATAAACATTAAAGTAAAAAGTAAGAACAACGTACTAATGCTTACCAAAAGATTAATACGTATGTGATTAATTTTATTTCATTTCGATTTCTTCATCTATGTATATTTTTTGACGTGTTCCTGGCGAACATCCATTTTTTTTGTTTTGGATTGTTCTTTTTTATTTGAATATATTTTTACGTCAGAAAATTATATTGATAATATTTGATTTTGTAGGTATCTTGAAAATGGGTAACGATAATGATATAAAAAACATAGTTGATGAACAAAGATTTGAAAGCAAATTAATTCTAGATGAACAAAGATTATTTGAATGCATTGAAGTTGAAGAATTCGAGATATATGATTAAAAATGGAGGGATTCCAATCATTACATCTTAATTTATACTCCATTGATTTACGGCTTATGAATTTGCCTATATGATTCAAAGATTCAATGTGAAATCTGACAAGTGTTTCGGTGTCTTACATATGATGAAGACTGAGATAAGTAAATATTTTATTAGGTATATTCTTTTATGAAAGGACTTATTAATTTTTTTTCTTTTTATATTTATTGATTGATGTGAAATATACGTGCAAAACAAATACACATTAATGTAATTGTAAATAATTTAGTACAAGTACTTGTATCGTATTATTATGCTCATATAATAATTCGTTTTTCCTTTACTCTATTATTCAGAGTGTATATATTTATATAGATTAATTTATACTACATTAAAAACATGAAGGTCATTAGAAATGTTGTCTGAACCATTTATTCTTCATTAAAAGGCTTTACAATACAAAAATTATTATTTACTTTGTTCCTCGAATTATTATTTAATTATTTTTATAAAATTTAAAATTAAAGAGTCTTAAAATATATGGTAAGAAGTATTAAGAAAATTAATAATTAAAGAATCCTTGAAATATATGGTAAGAAGAAAATAGATTTTAAATATTAAGAAGTTTTAAAATATATTGTAAGATGAAAATATATGGTACGAGGGATTAGAACAATTAATTATTAAAGAGACCAAATATATATGATAAGATGTATTAGGAAAATTAATAATTAAAGAGTTATAAAATATATGATAAAAGACAAATATATATTAAAAATCAAGAAGTCCTAAAATTATTTTCCTTAAATTATTATTTAATTATTTTTATAAGTATTAA
>JAJOOD010041081.1:0-20122 GCA_029582525.1 Solanum tacnaense | reverse complement strand
CCCCCCCCCCCCCCCCCCCCCCCCCCCCCCCCCCCCCCCCCCCCCCCCCCCCCCCCCCCCCCCCCCCCCCCCCCCCCCCCCCCTTAGTGAACTTACCTATTTTGGCATCGAAAGATTTTACACTTGTGGTTGTCACTTTTGCTTCCTTTTTGTGTGTCTTGTTCTTATTTTTGAAAATTGACTTTATGCCATTGACCTCTGTTGGGTGTTTTGTGCTTTATCTATGTGCTTATTTACTTTGAATTAGGTACTTTTTAGAACGAACAATATTTTTTGATGTGGCCAATTCTTATGCACTCTGTACACACATCTTCCCCTTCATAGATGACTTCTTAGAGATGGTTTCCTATTTTGATGTATATTTTAACTGTACCCACCTCTCTCTTAGTGTGGTTGAGGTGCTTGTATCAATTTTTAAGAGAGCTTCTAGATTCTTACCCATTTTTTCTAGGAAGGATTTATCATAGAATTTAATTGGAAGTTGTGAAAGATTGATCCATATTACACTATGGATAAGTGTGGATTCCTTTAGGGTGAAGTTTGGTTCCCAATTTTTAATTGAAAAGAAACTGTCTAGGTTGAACCAAGGTCCTCCGTCAAGAGCTTTTTGCATATTTTCTTGCATTTGTGAACTTTTCTATGTAAAATCCCCACCCCAAGTCAATTAGAGTCAGACTCTCAGTACGCTTCCATAGCTTTATTAGCTTATTTTTGATGTATTGGTGAGTTATCTTCTTTCCTATTAATATTACGAGAATCTCCATGGAAGATAGACCCTCTTTTTTCTTCTTTAGAGAGATTTAATAAGTCTCTGGCTTCCTCTACATTTATCGTTACCTTTGAATTCACCCAGGTGTTGACTTTCTTTTGTTGTGGGGAAAAGTGATTGATATCTGGTTGTTTGTTCAATAACACATCTAGGAACAATTATTTTTTCAACAAGTCTTCTTTAATCTTCATTTATTCATTAGGGGATCCGGTGGTTCCGGAGTTCGAAAGGTAGGGGACGTTGTGTTAGAGTTAGGTGACATGATTGTTGTCTCTCCTAATGATCTTTCTCAGAGAGAGTTCACTAGAAAGTCACGATTGAAATATGACTGTGAATCACTAATTTCACTTGACTTTTATTAATTATTTGTTTCGCTTACTAAAAAATTAAGAGATTTTTTTTTAATTTGACAATGTATGATTTTCAGGTAAGGGTGAGCTCAACACTGTCATAAGTAAAAATAGTCTCCTGAATAATATAAATGATACTCTAAACGACAATAACGTTGATAGCGGCTCAAAACTTTCCATAAGAGTTGAAAAGGATGAAAACTACTACCCCTTGAAGCAAGGGAAACCAAGGAAAAAAATTTTCGCTCAATTATTGACATATATAAGGTAATTATATTCATACGTTACACATATATATTTAGTTTTCATGTAATATTGCTTAAAAACTAGTTATAATTAAGGTTTTTTTTCGACAAATTTTTAGCATTGTTTAACAATAGCTATTATTCTTTCACCTCTTTTAGCATTTATGTATTTTACAAAATCGGACAACACAAAATATTGTTTAACTTATTTTAAGGATGAAATTCTCTTTCATTTTGCAGCATAAGAATAGACTCTTATCACCTAAGGATGAATATAATGGGAGTCACTTGAATACTTTAGAGAACAAAAAACTGAAGTACACATCGAAGACAAAAGAGGAAAGGATCAAAAGGGAACTTTGGAGGAGATACTACCTAATAAGCAAAAAGATATTAATGGTCATCGATTTTTAATTGATTCTAGATGTTACAATTGATTTATAGTGTTAATTATTTTATTATTTATTTGATTGTACATGATTTTCAGGTGAGTCTGAAAGCATCGGTGAATATAGCCTAGCGAATAATTTGAATCGTACAATGGATAATAATGTTGACAATACAAATGATGAAAAAGATGAGGGATGCCCTGTAAGTAAGGAAATATCAAGGAAAGAGGAGCATGATCCCATTATAGTCATTTGCAAGGTAATTATTCATCACATATGTCTATTTACATGAAATTTTAATGAACACACCTATTACATTTCACAATATATTTTCTATATTTGATCATTTATAAAAGTAACAATGTATACTTGAAGTTGTTACATAATGAGATGTTTGAAGAATGCAACGGAAGCAACATAAGAAAAGATCAAAATAATTCTTTTGAGAAGGAACTACCAGACCAAGAGCAACAACAACAACAACAAGAAAATATCAACTCTCTGGTTGACACTTGCGAGGTAGTTGTTCATCACTTATGTCTATTTACATGAGTTTTTCACTAAGCACTCTCATTGTACTTCGCAATATATTTTCTATCTCCAAGAATTTATAAAAGAAACAATGTGGATGAATTTACAAGAGGTAGAAAATGAGATATTTGAAGAACCCAATAGAAGAAACATAAGAAATGATCAAAATGATTCTTTCGAGGAGGAACTATTAGGCCAACAACAAGAAGACGAAAATACCAATTCTTTGGTTGACACTTGCGAGGTAATTGATCATCACTTATATCTATTTACATGAGCTTTTCATTAAAAGCGTTCATTGTACTACATAACATATTTTTCTCTTCAAGCATTTATAAAGAAATAAAGTGGATTTACAGGTCGTAGAAAATGAGATATTCAAAGAACCCAACGGAAGCAACATAAAAAATGATCAAAAGAATTCTTTTGAGGAGGAGCTACCCGAGCAACAACAACAAGATATCAATGGTACTTAAGAAATTTTATATCTTACAAACTAAACTTATGTTAATTATTTTACTTTTTTAATTCAAAAGTAGAAATGAATCATAAATTTTGAATCAATGAGTGCAAGGTAATTGAAATCCTTAGATCGAAATGGCACACAACATAGTGGTAGCCTAAAATACAGTC
Source organism: Solanum tacnaense (assembly GCA_029582525.1). Lineage (NCBI taxonomy): Eukaryota > Viridiplantae > Streptophyta > Magnoliopsida > Solanales > Solanaceae > Solanum > Solanum tacnaense. The sequence continues at coordinate 17,205 of JAJOOD010041081.1, read as the reverse complement.
ATTAGATCAAAGATCTAGTCCCAATTTTTGAACTTATAATTTATTTCATGTATATCATGCAATCTCACATATATTTTTCAGGTGAGTTAGAGCTCAAAAAAGTTACATGTGAAGCTATTTTAAATGACAATATTATCAATTGTGGATCAAAACTTTTGACAAGAGATGAAAAGGATGGAAATTATCATGTCACACAAGGAATACCTAGAAGTATAAAATTTTGTTGTATCAATAACCTCTATAAGGTAATTCACATAATCCTTATGTCCATCTTACTTAGTAACATAAAATATTTTCGATAAGTTTCTAGTATTTTCAAATAGTTTACTTTTTCTTCACTTTTGGTTATTAGATAATTGACAAATAAGACAAATTATTAAATTTATTTTGATTATCTCATCACATTTCCTTCCATTTTACAGTGTACTGAAAGATTATTATCCGTTGGAGATGAATTTAGTTGGAATCTTCCAACTAAAGAAGATTCAAATATGCATCACTTAGAAAAAGCAGATTCAAGCATCAAAATAAATAAATAAAATGTTGTTCGTAAGAGAAAAGAGAGAGACAACAAAATCTACAACGGAAAAAAGGATGCTTTGACTTCTTCCCCTAGCTTCAAGATTGCATTTTAATCATTTCTTTGATTTCTATCTCCAAGATTGTCTTTAATCATTTCTTTGAATGTTGAATTTTATCATTTGGCAATTATAACTTTAAATTTAAATCGCCTTTATAAACTTGTTAATTACTTCTTCAATTCTTCTTTATCAACTATCCTTTAGGTTTATTTTCAATATTCATTAACGAGAAAGGTGTGATCTCGCTCAATTAAATAAATTACATTCAAATTAAAGTGGAGTTTATTTACCCTAATTTCATTAGGAAAGTGATTTTTCGCATTTTAATGAACTTATTTTCTTAGAAAAATATTTGACCAACAAAGCATGAAAATAGAAAAACATTATTCCCTGTATCGCACACCCTTAGATATCCAACTTTCCAACCATGAAGATAAAGCAAATGCATTCTAAATGTCTTTGATAACTCTCAAACTATCCTTAAAATAAGTTCAAAGAGTAATTGGTCATCGTCAATTATAAATGTCCAACTAAGAGTCGAGGTCGAATCTTACAGAGAGTGATATAGTGTAGGGAATTCTATCAAGAAATTTGAAATGTAAATCAATTCATTTGCAGTAGTAAGAATAATGGGTGGATGATTACACAAAATTTATGAAAAATGATTTTCGTATCAAGAATCACAATTAAACTAAGATTTCAGAAATTCAATCAAGTAACAAGTAATCTAAGGGTGCAGGGATTGGAAAATGACATATAGGGGTAATGTCATGACCAGAGTCTATACCCTAGTCTAGACACAGTACCTAGGACCACAAATGATCCCGAGCTAACCCTTAACTTACCATATCAAGCATATCATGTAAACTATTGCGGAAACTAAAACATATGCTTAATGAAGAATTCAATAAACTCGATGAGACTACATTACTAAGGTCTGAATAAAGACTCTCTTACTTTAGAATGAAAATATAAGTTTGCCGGGACATGGCCCCCAGCTGCCTCAAAACAAAGACAACATAAGGCAAATAGTTGACAATCTAAAACAAAGGAGTTACCAAATGAGGAGGGCTCACCAAACACTAATTGGGAGTGCTGCAACCTCATTAGCTATAAATCTAAGTGTGAATACCAAAATCTACATCATAAAAAGATGAAGCATAGAGAAATGTATGCGTTAGTATGTGAAATGTACCGAGTAAGTAAGGAGGACACTAGCATTATCATTTAAAGAACCGTGAACAAGATGGTGAAATAAAACTTCCAAGATCATATGTATAGTAAAAAGTGTTGAACAGAAAACAGTTGGAGTCCATAATCAAATATTATAAAAATCTCTTTTCAAAGTACATATACATATAGTTGAGTCTTTTTCAGTAGTCTTGGATAATCATATACATAACATAACATACTTAAAATGAACTATATAGACTTGAAAAAAAATCCTGAAATTTTCATAATCGGGGAGTTTCTTATAACCGACATACACCATGCGAGCTTATGATGTCCCAAAAGGAGGGCTGCCCTATACCTTGCTAGAGTATAAGACCATATCATATCTATGTGCATCCACTAATCTGAGCCTCTCAGGGTCAAAAGGTCAACTGACAAAGCGGTGAAACATAATCTTACATTGGCGCATAGTAATAGGACTTGAGTTTTCTAAACTCGCATCCTCTCGGTACTAAATAGTCCTCCCAAAATAACATATATTCGTATAATTCTCATATGTATGAAAACCATGTATCATCTTGAATCATATATGAGGCTAAGCTCAAAAATCATATCTTAAAGTAACATGTATTTAGGTTGTAATTCATATCATGCTTGTTTTCATGCTTAAAATTTATAAAGGTTTGAATGACCATAGAATCATGCTAAAATCAGTACCATAAGGTTTCAAAATCAAAGTGAAACTATAAAAACAAGAATTTATGAAGAAATATCATAATTTCATAAAATGCCCTAGCTTTGCTTCTAACAATCTTATGAAATTCTTGAGAATCAAAATACTTTAGGCATGAGAGCGAAGGAATACTCTCATTAAAGTCTTACATACCTTAACTTTAAAGTTTCAGGATGAATCGGGATTGAAATCTCTAAAGTTCTTGTTTTTTGAAGTGTTGGGAAGGAAAAAGAGGGAGAAAAGTTTATTGTAACTTATCAAATCTGAATGAATAGGGGTTTTTGGAGAGGTTATTGGATGTGGGTTGGGATTTTTGGATGAGGAAATGACGAAAATACCCCTAATAGAATGTGAAAAGAAGAGAAAACTAAAAGAATTTTTGGGAGCGTGCGTGGCTGCACAGTTGAAGCCTTGACCGTGCGGCACTTGACGCACACCTAGCAGTAGTAATGCCTTTGTCGCGTTATTTTACGACGGATGTCTACTACGCACAATGGATTGTGCAAAATACGTAGTGCCTAGTAAAATGGACATAGCTTTTAGCACATAAAGAAAGAAGGCTTCATGGCCTTTCGTTTTCTTGGTATTAGGCCACAAAACTCTTCATATACTAGAAGTCCCTTATAACGTTAGTTCACAGCTAATATACTTTCCACACTTAAGAATAATCTCAACACATATACATATAATTATAACTCATAGAGTTCGAGCCTATACGCATATGGAGGATGGTTTGAATCTTTACTTATAACTTGTGGGGCATTATAATATCTCCCCCTTGGGATTATACATCCTCGAATGAAGATCAAAACTAGAATAGAAATGTGAATAGAGTAAGCTAAGATTTCTTTGGGCTATTTGAGCTATATATAATACTTTAAAATATTTTTTTCCAACAATAGAGGTCTAACAATCAACAATAAATAATTTAGAAGCACGAGCGAAAAACGTAAAAACTAGCATAGACCAGAACAACATAAACTAGGTAGTGGACTTAGCCTCTATTGGCCACTATTAGACTTCAAAAGAGAACTCTTATAACATTATAGGGAAGGAATAATAGAAATAATTCATGTGAGACACCAACATAGATCCATAAAGTATGAACGATATAGATTGAACATCAACCACACACCATCTGAAGTTACTTGACCTGGAAATAAGGAAAAAATAACTCTACTATGACTTAATCGACATGAATGATGGCTTTTAAACTTATCAACACTTCACAACTACGCTTATTTTCTTGAATAATATCCTTTATCGGGTGCAACTTGTAACCCTCAGAAGGATACATGTGTCTACTTCTATTCAAGTCCGAGTTCAACCACATGCTCTCACAATGTTCAAGCCTAATTTGAACTCACAAATTGTTACACATAAGATGAACATACTAATCCTATATTTCTATGGGAAATTTCATCCCAAGAATACAACTTCTTACCACACTATCCAAATAACCTCAAGTTCAAATAATGAAGCTACTAGTGAATAATGCATTTATCCATATGTTATCAACATAATATTAAAGCCTATCACGATGACCACTTCATGAACTTCAAGGTAACAAATCCATCTAATACTATCTTGCTTTCCTAGCTTCTTTATAAGCTGAAATTTTCAAGGATTACTACCAAGAGACACACCAAGACTTTTTACCTAACTATTTCATACAATAGTTCTTTGATATCCCTCCACTTTTATAGCCTTAGATAAAATAAACATATCCTGATCTTCGCAATAAGAGAAAAACTACCTTCTCATCTAAAATCATCATTTAACTATTATGAATACTGTAACACCTCAGATTTAAAACGGGCTAGAAAGGGACAAACGAGCAATTCCATGAACCCAAAATGGACCATGAACCCTTCATGGCACCCTAGACAGGCTGTGTAGGGGTCCATGACCATTAAGGGCATCGTGAGACCATCTAGGACTACCTCTTGGCAGGAGTCACCTGGACAAATGCCCTAGACGGCCGATGGTGACTTGGACGACCCGTCTATCGGTCCGTACAAGTCATGCAGACAATGAGGTTTCAACAAAGGTCAATGTGAAGGGCCACAGACGCCTAGACGGTCCATAAAGCTTCACACGGACCATGAAATCCTCTGTGAAAGAGACTTATCTAACATTGAATTTTGGGTCAACATCAAACAGTTATATCTTTCAGTACAAAATTAATTAGGTGGTGCATGACCTATCAAATTAAAGATCTTTGAGTTCTCTTTCCAACTCCACCAAGTTTGCCTAATTCCGATCCCAGAGTAAAAAGTTATGCCCGTGTTAGAGAGCTCCTATCGGGTAGGGCATCATCACGACCCTCTAGACGGGCAATGATTCTCTAGACGACCCGTGAAACCCCTCATGAGAGGCACTTCATCAACTTTAAGTCACAGTCATTTTAGTCATTTCTCAATTATTTTAACCCAATAGTATGTCATTTATCCTATACCTTAGTCCCTATATAAACATTTTCCCCCCAAATCTCCCAATTCAGTTCACTCTCTTAAATTCCCAAAAGTTGTTAAATTTCATCCTCTCAAATATTTATTTCTCTAAGGAAGAAGTCTAGGATTCAAGATAAATCTCTAATTGACCATTTTCTTGAGGACTTTGAACTCCAAGCTATTATAGTCTTCACCTATGGAGCTCTTTCCTCCATAGGGTTCCTAAACTCCCTAATTTTGTAAAGTTAGAGTCCCCAATCAAATTAGGGTTTTATTCAATTGTCATGGGTTCCCTTCAATGTTGATCCAATTGATTGATTTATGTCTCTATATGCATGAATTGAAGAAATTACATTTTTTAAGTTGAATACCCCATGAACCCATACATGACCCATGATTTCTAGACTATGGTGATATGATGTGGGTTTTGAAATATGAAAGATGAATTTATGAAGATGTGAATGTTCTTTATGAAATTGATGAAAAATGATTTGAGCTGCTTTGAGAGTAAAGAATCAATGTTGTTGTTGTTGTTATGAAAGGATTTTTCACATACTACTCAATACATGAATGTGAAAGGGTTGTTCACATAAGTATTCTTAAGGTTGAAAGGTTGTCTCAACTAAACTTTGAATTAAGTAGGTTCTATTCTAATGAAACCTAGCTTGGATCGGCTACTTGATGTGTCTTCCATGGATGATAAGACAAGCGTCGATTATCCATGTCTCTTAATGTTAAAGCAAGTAAAGAATAATGACTTTTTTGTGGGATTTACTCTTAGCACCGAGAGGATATTGAGATGGAAGCTCTCCCGTAGCTTGAGGCCGGGGTGTTTAGTAGCAATCTCCTTATCCCATAAACTATGTGCCACCATAGGTTTTCTTAGATAGAAATTAGCTAGTGGATCCATGTAAACTAGAAGTTATGGTTCTTACCTTGGAAAGTAAGGACATCTCTTTTCCGTGTGGGATAGACATCGGATTCCATGTTATAGCTCACATGGTCTATATATCGGTTAATGGATACTTCTCACAATAATGAACTAAGGTTACTTCTAGAAGTATCACACAAGTGTTTTAAAGATGTTGAGCTTGCACTAACCATGATTATGATTTAGCTTTGTCATAGCATGTCATGAAAAGTCCTTTTAGCATGAGTTGTTTTTAACTCTTTTACATTGCTTCATACTTGGTATTTTCTTTGTTCTAACACATACTCTTGCCTACATTATTTCACTAATGTAGGGTCCGACGCTCCTATTCCGCATCCTCGTGGCTAGTGATTACCTTAGTAGCTTTTGAAGATTGGTGAGTTCTCATGTTCTGAGGACCGATCTCTTTATTTCTTATTGTCTTTACTTCTCGGATATTGTATGTGATGTGTGGGTTACATCCCAATCACTCTTGATGTAATAGATGGCTTTGAGACTTGGTTAGACTTCCACTTCATTTTGTCAAACTCTTTGATATAAAAATGCCTTTGAACTCACTTTAAATTATATTATCTTGTATGATACATGCTAAGTGGCTTGTGTAGGGGCCTCTCGGGGTCCTATACGCCATGTCACGTCTAGGGTGTAGTTTGGGTCATAACAATGATGGTCTTTAATGACTAAAAGTCAATTTATTACGATGAAATTAAATGTGAAGAACATATTACATTCTTTTATACAATGAGTGATGCTCTTTACCTACTTTAAGTCAATTCAATGTGATGAATATAATCGTGAAGAATAGAGAATCGTTTAGATTGTGTAATACAATGAGTTTTGCTATTTCCCAACTTTAAATTCAATTCATTAATCATTTTTCGGTGTGATTAGACTATATTAATTTATAATATATTATTTATAAATTGAAGAAGGGTCTAAATTATCCTTAAAGTATCAGAATTAGTACAAAAATACCCCTCGTTTACCTTTTGGCCTTAAAATACCCTTGGGGTTAACCTTTAGGGACCTATAATGTCATTTTCGCAAACGGACTACTTAGTCTATATAATTAACTATTTAATTTATTACATGAAATTATGTAATTGGTTGAAAAATTAATTAATTAAAACTTAAATTATCCTACCCAAACCCGGATCCACCCGACTAAAACTAACTGACCCACCCTTTCTAAACCTATTACCCATCCTTTCTTAACCCACCCAAACCCGGATCCATCCGACTAAAACGAACCGACCCACCCTTTCTAAACCTACTACCATCCTTTCTTAACTTAATTCTTAAAGAAAATCCTACACCCTAAACCCTAAAAGGGTTTAGGGTTTTCTTTAAGAAATGGGTTAAGAAAGGATGGGTAATGGGTTTAGAAAGGATGGGTCGGTTAGTTTTAGTCGGGTGGATCCGGGGTTGGGTAGGATAACTTAAGTTTTAATTAATTAACTTTTCAACCAATTACATAATGCCATGTAATAAATGAAATAGTTAATGATAAGGACTAAGTAGTTTGTTTGCAAAAATGGCATTATAGGTCCCTAAAGGTTAACCCCTAGGGTATTTTGAGGCCAAAGGTAAATGAGTGGTATTTTTGTACCAATTTCGATACTTTAAGGGTATTTTAAACCCTTCTCCATTAAAAAATTAAGTAGTTTTATTCATTAAATAACTGAGTCAAAAATTTATAAAATAAATGTTTGGTGATTATAAACGAATGTTATTGCCCCGTAAATGGTCAAACGTCAAATAACTAGTCTTTAGGTCCCGCGTTCGAGTCTAGGTTAGGTCCCATCCCCCCATTTTAGTTATAGAACTCTCTTTTTGTGTGAATTCACAAATTTGAACTGTCTTTTTTGAAAAAAAATCCCAAAAGACTATTTTGATGAAGTTTAAATTTTTCAATATCACACAAGTATTATTGGTTGTGCCTCAACCATATTATTTTGATGATTTTAAAAATTGATTTATTTTTGAAATGACTTGGTTTTAGTCCTTTAATTAATCATCATTAGTTAATTCAACAACGAGTTAAAATCTTTTAAGAAAAATTATACAGAAAAAAGCTCACCAATGGGTAAGTGTGAGCACACCTATAAATATTCTAAAATCCCTTGTTCTTCAATATTATTTTAATAAATAATTCTTTTTAAATTTTGTATTGGGTGTGTATTGCACTTATAGTTGATCTTTAAGTTAAAAGTCTAACATATCAAGAAAAAATATAAATCGGGGAGAGAAGGCTATAATTATAAAGGAGTTCAATTTTTTAATCATATTAACAAATACGGGGGGAAAGGCTAAAATTTGGACTGAAATTAATTTATTTATTCATATTTGATTTTTGATAAAATAGACTACTAAGAAAATGGGAGATCTAACATACTTATGAGGAACATAGGGAAATTTGAAAAAATGAAAGCGGGAGAGTGTGTGGTGATAAATGAGAACACTTGTAAAAAACGTTAAGGGTCTCACACAACTACTGTTGGTTGTTCCTCAATCATATTAAAAAATTTCGATAAATTTATATACTAGAGATAAGATCATTTGTCAACGAGGGTCTTTTGAATCCAAATGAAAGTGAAACCACAATAAATAATGTATAGATTTTCATGTAGTTTACATAATTTAAATAATCAAATTAGTGTTAGTAAATAATTAAGATGGAGAAATTATATTAAATCTCTTTGACACTATCCATTCATAATATGTTCGTTTGAATGAAGATGAAAATATATATTAATCAACCAACCCAATACGACTCAAAATTTTTTATTTAAGAAAGAAAAAGGAAATGACGAACACAAACACACTATAAGTTTAGCGCTTCGCTAGTTGAAGATAGTATAGTAAAAAGATCGTCTCCACATGGATTAGTACACATAATAATTCAATCAAATCTCGCTAACTATTATTCAAGTGATAAAAAGAAGAGAGTTGGTTGGGGTTATGAATCACTGACATATACTAAATGATAATTAGAAACAATTGATAACTATGAAGTTTAATATCAATATAGGGTATAAGATGAAACATACTTAATGATAGTTGGAAATTTACAACCTTCATTTATCACATCTAAAGTTCTATCAATTCTCTTGAATTTGATAGTTGATTAGAGTATCCTTGAGCCTTGGATTTCTCTTCCGAGTAAATCTCAAGTTAAAGAATAAACTAATTATAACCCAGTGATTCTAATATGCAAGAACGTGTTAATGAATATTCTTAAGGAAGTAACGACCTTCGACTATTTTTCCTTGAGATTCATCAATAATTATAACAAGCTCTTTCGATTACTTTAGAGAAAATATATTGATTTGAAATCAACAAAACTAGGCAATAATATTCACCAATTTATTACTCTTTCAATTAAATAAAATAATGAACATAGTAGCAATTTAATTCAAACTCGCATAACAAGTTCAAGCATAAGAACGAAAAATCAAAATCCCAACAAATTCATTAATACACCATGTTTGTCAAATACCATCTACGTATCTACTCCATGGAAGAGAATAAAACTATTAAGAGCAAAGATGAAAAAGAAGACATAGAAATCAAAGTTTGAATCCCAACTTCCGTTTTGGATTTGAGTAGTGTACTTCGTGTCCCTCCTTCTCTTCTTCAAAACCTAGCTCTTCTTTGCTCTTTTTGTTTGATACCCTAGCCTTTGGGAAAGCTCTTGCATCACATAACATAGGATTCCCTACGAAATTCCAAAAATAAAAACCCTCATTTAATGATTTCATGCCTCCACTCCGTGCGGGCAAGCCGTTGAGAGCCCAAGCGCGCGACTGGCGAGCAGAGAGGCAGTAGCTTCAAAACCCATCGCACATGCGCGCTACCAGGAGTATCATACCTCGAGGCTACCCCCTTGATGTAACACAGGATCTAAGATCACGAGTGACCCCAAGCTAACCCTTTGTCTGGCATATATCAAGCATATTGAGAATCACTGAATAAGACATATACTATGCGGAAGCTAAAACATGGATAACTAAAAGTGGGGAATATCTAGCTAGTTTGAATGTACCAAACATACTAAGAGTTTAATAACAACTGAAAGATAAACTTTACAATTCAAGCTGATTCTACTACTATGTCTGAAAAGCCTCTAACTGAGTTGAGTAGCAGGGACATGCCCCCCAACTAACTCTAACAAAACTGAATACTGAATAATAAGACTAAAATTAAAAGCATGTCTATTGTCCTCAAGGTATAAGGACTCACCATAGAAGCTGCTGAAATGCGGACCTACAATTGATCCTAAGCGCGATCTGGATGCTGAGTACCTAAACCTACATCATGAAAGGATGTAGCGCAGAGTAGGTGTCAGTACTTGGAATGTACTGAGCATGCATAATATAGATACTAAGATGAACAAATATATAGAAGTTGAACAAAGTATAACTAAGCAATGACATAAACTGAGTAAGAATGTAAATAATGAAACATAACTGAAAAGCTAAACTAAATGTAATGACCAAATACTAATCATAAAAAATATATGCTGAGCTGAATGCTGAAGTACATACTGAAAACCTGGCCAAATGCACTAAGAGTCTGATTTTGGGAGGTACTATTAAAAAACATAAACCACGTGAGCTAAACGTGGAGTCTGATGTATACGCCCCATCGAGAGAACCCAATATACCTTGCCAGGGGTATAAAGGCATGCCTAGCGTGATCACTAAATCTGATGCCAAAAAGAGGGGACTTATAATCCTACGGGGGCGCATAGTTCTGGGACTATGAGGGTACGCTGAACCCTAGTCCAACTCGGTGCTAAGTCTACTCCCAATTGAATATGTATATGACTGAAGTATTGAATGGCTAAAAATATTAACATACAATATGAGAATGCAACACTTATATACTGATAATGTGACATTCGAAATCTGAAGCATGATTATCTATTTAACTGCCCAAGCAAGTATAATTAATTAACTAAGATAATTTATACAAATTAGGGTTTTGAGTTTCATACAAAGAATTAAGCAAAGTTTCCAAGAAAACCTTATATTTAGACTATGGATTATATAGCAGCTAAAATCATAATAAATTCCTAAGATTTTACAAACCCTAGGTCTAAACAAGATATGGAGAATCAAGAAAACTGACTGAATTCTATGGACCTAGTTGATGAAAGGAACCCACTAGTGAAATCCCACATACTTGATGACGAAATCTATGGAGAAATCCTTCGTTTTCGGGGCTAAACTTGAAAAAAATCTTCTGCTTGTTCTTGAGGGGCTGGTCGACTTTCCTCTTCTTTTTGGCTCTAATTTTGATGAATTTTGTGAATAACGGTTGTTGATAGGTTCTAACTAGATCATCAGGCTTAAATTGAGTAAAACGACATCGTTTAGGTGCCCAATGCATAGAGGAAAAGAAAAAAATGACCCTAACTTAAAAGTTGACGAGGCCCTTCCACGGAGCCACTAATGAACTGTCAAAGGGACCACGGCCCGTCAAGTGGGTCTTGGTTCATGGGCCAATGTCTACTGGTTTTGGAACTCCCATCTACAGTCTAATTCACGGACCGTGTGAAGGACCACGGATCGTGAAGGTCACTATAGTTCTTCACTTGGGGCTAGGGGTCTGTTGTCTCAAGACGATGGACCTATCCACGGCCCGTCTTCGAGACCACAGCTTGTGGTGGGCTCCGTGGTTTTATGTCAGAACCTTGGTAGCTCTGCCTTGCTTCTACGAGCTATCCCACGGCTCGTGTCCTCCAAAATTTTCTATTTCGACCCCTTTTTCTGTTATATAGTCCAAGTCTGTTTTCTGAGGTGTTACAATATCTCCCCTTGGGAACATTCATCCTAGAATAAAGTCTAAATAAGCTGAGTAGGGAGGGAAAGAGCTGCAATCCCTACCACTAAGTACTAGAAATTGATATATGACTGAACCGAGTTCCAAGAACATGCAAATATGTTGGAATGCAAGAACAATTGAAGGAATAAGATACTAAGACTGAATTCACGCAAGGGTAACTGAAAGACTGGAGAGAGGAACTATTACCTGAAGCTGAAACAAAATCTGAAGGAAAGAGGTGAGGATACTTGGCCTTCGTGGCTGCTTCTGTTTCCCTAGTAGCTCCTTCTACGGACTGACTCCTCCACAAAACCTTCACTGAAGCGACTTTGTTATTTCTCAACCTACAAACCTGACGGTCAAGAATTTCAACTGACAGTTCTTTATAAGTGAGACTATCCTTCACAACCACACTCTTTAATGGTACTATTGATGCCGAATCACCCACACACTTCTTCAACAAGGAAATGTGAAAGACTGGATAAACCCCTGCTAGTTCTGCGGGTGACACTAACTTAAAAGCCCCAACCCTTTTCAGGATTCTATAAGGACCTACATATCTTGGACTGAGTTTCCATTTCTTGCCAAATCTCAGCGCCCCCTTAATAGATGACACCTTCAGGAAAACCCAATCATCGATTTGGAACTCTAAGTCCCTTTTCCTCCCATGTTCATAGGAATGCTGATGACTCTGAGCTGTCTTTAGTCTATCTTTGATGAGTTACACTTTCTCCATAGCCTCATGAACCGAATCTGGCCCTATCAAAGATGTTCACCTACTTCAAACCAACCAATTGGGAACCTGCTTCTACGCCCATATAGTGCCTCATACGGGGCCATCTGAATACTGGAATGAAAGCTATTATTATAGGCAAACTCTGTGAGAGGTACGTTATCATCCTAACTACCTTTGAAATCGATCACATAAGCTCTCAACATGTCCTCTAAGATCTTAATAGTACACTCTGCCTGACTATTTATCTGTGGATGAAATGTTATACTGAGATTTACCTGAGTACCAAGACCTTTCTGAAATGATTTCTAGAAATGAGAGGTAAACTGAGGGCCTCTATCTGAGATGATAGACAAGGGAACCCCATGCAGCCCGACTATCTCATGGATGTAGAGTTTGGCGTAGTCCTCCGCTAAATCTGTAGTCTTGATCGCCAAGAAGTGATCAGACTTATTAACTCTGTCCATTATTACCCAAATGGATTCATGCTGTCTGCGAGTACGAGGTAACTCGTAATGAAGTCCATGTTTATCACTTCCCACTTCCATGTAGGAATGTTAATCTCCTGAGCCATACCACCTAGTTTTTGATGTTCTACCTTAACTTGTTGACAATTAGGACACGTAGCCACAAAGTCTGCTATGTCTCTATTCATGCAGCTCCACCAAAACACTTCCCGTAGATCACGATACATCTTAGTTGCACTTGGATGAATGGAATAACTAGATTTATGAGCTTCTGTAAGGATTTTCTACCTCAACTCACCCACATTAGGAACACATAAACGACCTTGGTAATGATGTACACCATCTCCCCCTTGCAAGAAAACCTCAACTTTCTGCTGATGAACCACACCTTTCAACAAGTAATATAGGATCACAATCCTGTTTTTCCTTAACCTCCACTACCAATGAAGATTTTGATCCATTCTGAACTACCACTCCACCATCTGATGTGTCTGTAAGGCAAACTCTTAAGCGACCAAGCTGGTGAACATCTTTGGATAGCTCTTTCCTTTATTCCTCAACATGTGCTACACTACCCATGGACAACCTGCTGAGAGCATCGACCACTACATTAGCCTTACCCGGATGGTAGAGCACATTCATGTCATAATTCTTGAGGAATTCAAGCCATCTCCTCCGATGAAGATTCAATTCTTTCTGGGTGAACACATAGTGGAGGCTCTTATGATATGTGAATACATCAACATGAACACCATACAAGTAGTGTCTCCAAGTCTTTAGGGAAAATACTACGGTTCAAGCTCGATGTCATGAGTTGGGTAGTTCTTCTCATGGACCTTAAGATTACTAGAAGCATAAGCTATGACCTTACCTCGCTGCATTAACACACAACCTACACCGACCCTAGATGAATCACAATAAATCACATAACCGTCTGAAACATTTGGTAGAGTCAAGGCCGGAGTTGTAGTCAACCTAGTCTTCAGTTCTGAGAAGCTCTTCTCACACTCATCTGACCACTAAAATTTGACCTTTTTCTGAGTCAACTTGGTCAATGGGGAAGCTATGGATGAAAATCCTTCAACAAATGTCCTGTAATAATCGGAAAAATCCAAGAAACCCCTGTTATCAATTGGAGAGGTGGGTCTGGGCTAGTGCTGTACTGCCTCAATAATCTATGGATCCACTTGGATCCCTTCGCTGGATACCACATGACCAAGGAAAGCGACAGACTGTAACCATAATTCACATTTGCTAAACTTAGCAAATAGCTGGCGATCTTTGAGAGTTTGCAGAACAACTCTCACTTGATTCGCATGCTCCTCTTCACTCCGAGAATAACTTAAGATATCATCAATAAAGACGATAATGAACAAGCCCAAATACTGTTTGAACACCCTGTTCATTAAGTCCATGAAAGCTGCAAGAGCATTTGTTAGTCCAAAAAAAATAACTACAAATTCATAATGACCATACCGAGTTCTGAAAGTTGTCTTCGAATGTCACTATCCCTGACTTTGAGCTGATGATAGCCGGATCTGAGGTCTATCTTAGAAAAGTAACTAGCATCCTGAAGTTGGTCAAACAAGTCATCAATCCTGGGGATGAGATACTTATTCTTGATTGTGACTTTGTTCAACTGCCGATAGTCAGTGCACATTCTGAGAGAACCATCCTTCGTTTTCACGAACAATACTGGAGCACCCCATGGAGAGTTACTAGGTTTGATTAAGCCCTTATCTAGAAGGTCTTTCAACTGCTTTTTCAATTCCTTAAGCTCAGCTGGAGCCATTCTGTAAGGAGGAATCGAAATGGAATGGGTATCTGGAAGGAGATCTATTCCAAAGTCGATTTCCCTTTCGTGAGGAACTCTAGGAAGATATTTTGGAAAAACTTCTGGAAACTTATTTACTACTGGGACTAACTCAAGAGTTGGGGCTTCAGAGTTTGAATCCTTAACCCAAAAAAGATGACATATATACCCTTTGGAAATTATTTTTCTGGCCTTAAGGTAAGAGATAAATCGACCGATAGGCATTAAGCTACTACCCTTACACTCTAAGACTAGCTCATTTGAAAATTGAAATCGAACCATTCTGGTTCTACAATCGACTGAAGCATAACAGGAATATAACCAATCCATTCCTAGAATGATATCAAAATCTACCATTTCTAACTCTACAAGATCTACGGAGGTGAATTTCTGAGAGACTGTGATAGGGCAATTTTTGTTTACCCATCTAGCTATAACTGGGTAACCAACTGGAGTAGAGACTGAGAAGGGTTCTGAAAGAGTTTCTGGACTGAGACCGAAGTTTACTGCTATATAGGGAGTTAGAAAAAACAGTGTAGCCCCTAGGTCTAACAATGCATAAACATCTAAATGAAAGACTCGTAACATACCAGTGACCACATCAAGAGAATCTTCCTGGTCCTGGCAAGCCTGGAGAGCATACAACATGTTCTGGCACTGACCGCCACCTGTACAAGATGAAGCACCCTGCTGAGTTGGGCGACCTGTTGGTGTTGCTCGAGCTGTAGACTGAGCCCTATTATTGTTACCTCATTTCCCCTGCCTGCAAGAAGTACAATCCTTCAACTTATGGCAAGACTTACCACACCCAAAGCACCCTTCCATGCCTGCAAGACACTCGCTCGGATGGTTCTTACCACACTTTGGGCAAGTTGGCAAAGTCTGATTACCTGAAGCACTACCCTGTGACTTAGAGCCTAATGCTATCCCTTTCTGTTTTTGTCGAAACCTAGGGGATGGAACGCTAGCTGGTAAAGGTGCTGGGGCTATTGACCTCTGCTGAAACTATGAGCGATTTCTATCTCTCGACTTTTGCTGCGAGTATTCATAGTTTCATGTTCTAACCATTTTGTTATCCTTAGCTAATTCCCTAAGCTTATCTCCCTCAACTTGCTGAGCATAAGTCATAAGTCTGGCGATATCCATATCCCCTAGAATCATAACATTCCTGCACTCAGTCTTCACCAGATCGGATACCTCAAACAAGAACTTACTCATTTGTTCCCTAGGATTGGCAACCATGTGTGGAGCATACTTAGAGAGCTTGGTGAATTTCAACTTGTACTCTTTGACCGACATAGAACCCTACTTCAAGTTCATAAACTCTTGTGCCTTCGCTTCTCTCTATTCCCTTGGGAAGAACCTATCCAAAAAAGCTCTAGTAAAGCAATCCCAATTCACATGAGCTGCATCCGCACCCCTATTTTATTTCCACTGAGTGAACCAGATATGAGCCACATCCTTAGGTTGGTAGAACGCCAACTAAACCTTCTCAGTTCCAGTCACTTGCATTACTCCAAGAATTTTCTTAACCTCATCAATAAAGTTCTGTGGGTCTTCACCAACCTTCGACCCCAGAAACTCTGGTGGATTCATCAGAACAAAATCTTGAACCCTAGCTGCAGCTGATCCGCCATTTGTGTTAGTAGGAACTAGGACCTATTGATTATTCTGATTGGTCACATTCTGAGCCAAGAGCTGGATCATATTTCGAAATTCTCCATTCGTAACCTCATTGTTCGAGACTGGAGGAATTGCCTTAGCATTGTGTGCATTATCATTCCATGTGTTAGCTCTATAAGGAGGCATGATCTGAAACACATAACGACGGATTAGAAAAAAAAGTTGGATCACACCCACACACAATAAAAATAACGAAGGAAGTGAAGTTTTTCTTAAAACACTTCGTAGCCTCCATCTCATAGATGTGGTGCACTTTACACCCATGAAAGAGACTCTACTTAGTACAACTTTCAGATATCCTAGGACTCTTGAACCTAATGCTCTGATACTAAGTTTGTCACCCCCCGAGGCTACCCCCTTGACGTAAAGTGACCCCAAGCTAACCCCGTGGTTGGCATATATCAAGCATACTGAGAATCACTGAATAAGACATATACTATGCAGAAACTAAAACATGGATAACTAAAAGTGGGGAATACCCAGCTAGTCTGAATGTATCAAACATACTAAGAGCTTAATAACAACTGAAAGATAAACTTCACAATTCAAGCTGATTCTACTACTATGTCTGAAAAGCCTGTAACTTGGTTGAGTTGATGGGACATACCCCCAAGCTAACTCTAACAAAACGGACAACTGAATAACAAGACTAATATGAAAAACATGTCTATTGTAACGACTCGGAAAATGATAGAGTGAAACTAGAGCCTCACATGTGAGTTTGGAGTTGAGAACTTAATGAAATGATTATATTTGAATTTGACCCAAAAAGTTCTTAAAAATGTGCTTCGGAAGTTACCGGAAACTTG